>BRDA01001140.1:66119-82681 GCA_036984385.1 Crenuchus spilurus | reverse complement strand
CATCAGCAAAGCAATGGTAGGAAAAGCCATGCAAGCGGATAACTGGTCCCAGTGAGGTGGTGTAAATGGAAAAAAGAAGGGGTCCCAGTACCGAGTCTTGGGGCACTCTGGTGGACAATGAGTGCGAAGAGCACAGCTGTCCTAGCCATGACACTTTAAATGAACGCTCAGCGAGGTAGGATCTGAACCATGATAGTGGTGTATCCGAGATACCCATGTTTGAAAGCATAGATAATAGGAGGTCGTGATTAACCGTGTCAAAAGCTGCTGACAGGTCCAGCAATATGAGCACCGAGGGCTGTCCGGTGGCTCTGGCAGTTTTTAAGGCTTCTGTGACGGACAACAGAGCCGTTTCTCACAGTTTACTTGTCCGTGAGCATGTTTTGCTGACATTTTTTGTTTATAAATAAATATAAACTGATGTCTATAAATAAATTATTACATTGTGGTATATTCTACAGCCGTGGAGCAGCCCTGATCTGGTGGTTAGGAATCTTTTCTTGTAAACGGAAGGAAGTTTAATCCCCGGACAGGTCATGACTGAAGTGCACCCAAATGCTCCCCACTGCTGTTCACACCCTAGTGTGTTCACTAGTGTGTGTTTCACTGCATGGATGGGTTAAATGTGGAGGTCAAATACCACTGTGTGCAATCACGTTGGCAAAAAGTTGAATCTACTCTAGTTTTAGACACTCAAAGTGAAAAATGGACTGATTTGTGTTCTCAACATAGCAGCTCCAGAACCCAAAAAATACTATTTTACTGTTTTAAGGCCTAAGGGTCATTATAGGACCGTGCTTCAGTTCTCTCATTGCTACACAACTGACTTACTTAGCAATTATCAGTCTATAGTCGTTGATATAGTGGGGTTATGATTAATAACAGAATAATAAGACACAGGTTCAGAGGGTTCTAGACAGAGCACTTGACAGACAGAGAACTGGCAGCTGCTCCATTATAAAGCAGGTCTGTGACTATTTACTTCACCTCCTAGTGAGACAGCTGACTGCTCCGGGCGATGCTGTGTAGTGATGTGATGTAATGTTTAGGTGCTTGTTTTAGAGGAAAAGCACAGAAGAGTGTACAGAATGGTTTTCTTTGGCTTTGAGCACTGAGAAAGTTACAGAATCAGGGTTCAGATAGGGTTACTGATGCAAATACTGTGCTACATCAAAAAAGGAGAATATCATGAAGACGTTATCAAAGATTTTAACTTTCATATTACATGTAAAGTGACATTTCTGGCCTTATTCGTTTGGATGATGGCTCATAAATATCAGAAATCCAGAATCTCACTTTATTAGAATACAGTGGTAACCCTACTTACGAGCATCCCTACTAACGAGTATTCCAGGTAACGAGTCAAGATCTCGGAATATTTTTGTTCCAAGTAACAAATAAAATTCCAAGTAACGAGTAGCGTAAATTAGTTCAAGTATGCCAACCGCTAGGGGCGCGGCGGTCGTAGCATCCTCTAGATGCTAGTGTAGAAGAAGAGGTCAGTCATTACCTTTGACTGCTGTCCAGTGAAAGTGAAAGTGCTAGTGAAAGTGACACAAAGACAGCAAAAGGTAGTGAACAAGAAAGTTAGATACATTTTACTTTTACTTTTCATATGATAAGTGTAACCATGCCATACACGTACGCCCGTCCTCCTGTCCTCCTTAGCCGCCAGCCTACACGAGCGCTGTCGTCGTCTCGTTTATGTTTTAAAAACCCATATAAACACATTATTTACATATTAAAGTATACTGTATATTGGCCGGCTGACACGGATTAATCAGTTTTACATGTATTCTTATGGGGAAAATGCATCCAGCTAACGAGCAAACCAGCTAACGAGCAAACCAGCTAACGAGCTCGGCTCCTGCACGGATTAAACTCATAAGTAGGGTTACCACTGTAATTGATATTTAATTACTATTTAAACAGTGTTAATATTAAGGCACAGAAAGGCTAGAAATGTCACTTTACATGTAATAAATATAAAATGAGTTTATTTTATGAATTAAATTATGAACACAAATGTTAGAGATGCACTAATATGTTCTGCCTTAAAAGCTGAAGACGTAACACACCACAGTACTGCCTTTATACTGTGACTGTAACCTCCATCGAATGTTACATTTTTGTATAGAATATTTAATCTATACACTTAATCTACAGTAGACATTTAATCACATACCGTCCACACATATGAAAACTAAGTTGCTAAACCATTTTTAATCAGATGCTTTTGTGCAAAAAAAATGCAGCCTAAACTTTAAATCCATCCAATTACATGAGAGTATGTCCCTCTAGACTGTTTTTAACAACATATAACACATCCCAGCCAATCAGAACAGGGTGCACTCACTTTTCAGTCTCAATTAAAGGCACAGTACCAAAGAGAAGATAGAAGATAAAGTTAAAAAAGCTCATATAAAAGTGTCGTGTGCACCTCACGTACGTAAAACTACAACAAAAAAAGCTAAAAGTGATTAAAACTGTCCTGTAATTAGAACTGCATAAATACTTTCATGCTAATTAGTGATTGTGATTATGCTTTTAAATCTTAGTTTTCAGTGCTTTCATAGAGAAAAGACAATGTAAAGCGTGGCAGGTTTGTATAAATTTAATTCTAAACATCGTGTCAAAGTTGGTTAAGGTTCTAATGCAGCTCGACATCATTATTTCACCACAGCCTGCAAACAGTTATTGTTCGTTTTTCAATTGTCATTTTAGCCAGACAGTTAAACTGATCCGCCATCCAAGCCATAACAGCTTGTTCTTCCACATGAGGTCAGTATCACAGAGCTGTGAAAAAAAGGAATTTGCCTGATTCTCTAAATTATTGCATATTTGTGACAGTGAATGCTTTTAAATCCTTAAACAAAACATGACACAGAGACTCTTACCAAACACAAAACACAGTTTTCTTTAAGCTATTATTTCATTCACTGAAACAGTCATGCTTTATTGTAGTCTTAAGTCTTTTTTAAATATTTTGACACCATGGTAGAAGGGTGAGGTAAGACAGTGTCACTGATTTTTAGCATTTTAGCTCAGTTTTGGTGTCTCCCACAAGTTGTTGACAGTGCATTTAGATTTAGATTAAACTGTCAATGTGATTGCAATTTGACCTCCATATTTAACCCCTTGGTGGACACACTACACTGTGAGAACATGTCCATGGGACCCGGGGAGCAGTTAGGAGTTAGCTGCCTTGCTAAGGTCACTTCAGTTATGACCTGCCTGGAGATCAAATCGACGACCTTCCAGTCACAAGACCAGATTCCTAACCACCAGCTCACGGCTGCCCCCATTTACAGGCTTTAGTACAGCTGTTTACTGTCCATCAGAAGTTTCAGACATAAATCACATAAGACATCATGGGATGTCGTGGACATGTGCTTTTTCTTGTTCAAAGACATACTGTAGTTGAAAAGTGCTTGCACATATCCTCTGGCATATATTGAGGTTGTTTAGACTAATAGCTAGATTAATCTTGTGTTTTCTGAGGTTATAAATGGACTAATATCTCATATTCTAGTAATTAATAGTGTTTATTGATGTTGTTTATGGACTAATATCTGCTATTCTAGTGATTAATAGTGTTTTCTGAGGTTATTAATGGACTAATATCTCATATTCTAGTGATTAATAGTGTTTATTGAGATTGTTTATGGACTAATGTCTCATATTGTAGTGATTAATAGTGTTTATTGACGTTGTTTATGGACTAATATCTGCTATTCTAGTGTATCCACAACATTGCTACATCGCATGTCTTCTGTGATATATGTACTAATCTTCTGGTGGAGAGTAAACACATGTACTAAAGTCTATAATCTCACTGGCAAGGACTTGTGGGAGACACCAAAACTGTCCTACCTCACCTTCTACCATAGAAAACAAGAGTATCTGGAGCATCAACATCTGTTGATTTTATCGTAGTCTCAAAACAGATGGAAAAATTCATTACATTAAAGCTATGTATTGTTATAATTTGGGTGACCCCAAACCTTTGAGCAGTAGAGATTATGCAGTAATAGAGAAAATCAGGTAGGGGTGAAGGAGGTGATTGGAGATATGAGACTGTAAGAAAACTTTAAGTTTTCCAAATTAGTCAAGTTTTTTTTTTTTTTTTTACATTTCACATTTAAAAAAATACAACCAAAACTGTGCATGCTTAGACAGTTTTAATATACCAACTACAGTCATTAAAAAAACCCTGATGAGTTTAATACGCCTTCTCTTTCAGTGCAAAAGGACTCAAGCAATAATCTGGTCATTAGGCCATTGAGAGACAGCTGGACACAAAGTAGTTTAAAATAATATTAGACTCACTGGAACTGATTAAAAAAAGTTACATGTCAACATTGTTTACCTTAACCTGGATATTTACTCACATCCATTTCATAGTGGTGATAGTTTTTTCTGGGACATGTTTTAAAATTAACTACATGATGCTCAGCGGTTACATAAAACTGCGTAGATTATGATACTGTTATGATAAGTCCTGCTCAGAAGACACAGTCTGTAATCAGGGATTATAGTACCTTTAACAGAAGTTGTGGCGGTGCATTCATCAGTTATTTGAAAAAGACCAAGGTCATTAGAGCTCATCATGAAGTGGAGTGATATTACTAAAGATCATTTTGATCACAGTGCTGTTGCTATATTTGGTGAAATCATGCAGTTTCACCTCTCAAAAATAAAAAAACAGATACATCAGCTCTTCAAAAAGAAGACTGGAAATTGACATCAAATACCTTGTTCAAGAGACATTTCTTAAAAAAGGTTTCAAGGAAAGCATGAATTCACACTGAAATTCAACCACACAGGAGCGGCTGCAATACCTAATGAGGCCAGATGGTGGAGTTGTAGACTAATGCCAGCTACAACACCTTCATGTTTCCTTGCAAGAAGTCCAAGTAAGAAATTAATTGGCTTTGGCATCACGTAATACTCTAGTGGAGAAAACTTGTCCCTCCAGCGTAAGTTTTATGTTGCATCGTTCTCTCCTGGTGGCCCAGCATGTTGGTAGATAGTCAGCTCTTTAGTTCAAATGCTGGAGTCCTGAGTTGTGTGAGTAGCAAATAAAAGCAATTAAAACTAAAACTGTCTGCCTGACCTCACCAAATTACAGTATAACAGTATGCATTTTAGTCTGCTCCCCCTCTTTGATCCCATCAAAATAGAAATTGGAATAGTCCCACTTCTTCACTTCCAGACGCGCGGCCTCAGTTACACCACTCTCCATTGCATGACGCTCATGTCCTTTCCCCCAGTGGACACCAGGTGGCTGTCGTCGGACAAGAAGTTAACATTGGTGACATGACTGCTGTGTCCACCGTAGGCATGGCTAGGTGCCTGAGGAGAGAGAGGGAGGAGAAGAGAAATGTCTATAAGATGTTTCTCTTTTCATTTATCAGCCTGGCCTATGATGTTATGATGACCATAACATGTTTCGTTGAGAAGCTGCTTACTCTAGACTGACAGCAGGGGAAGGAGAACAGGTGAACTTTTCCAAAATCGTCTCCAGTGGCGAGTAGCCTCTTCTCATTGGATCTGCACACAGCATTGATGTCTGTCCCATCTGATCCATCCGGCCATAAGCCTGAGACAGGAAACACTTAACACTCAAGCCAAAGTGCACAGTATATACTATACATACACTCATGATCAAAACTGCCCATTTAAATACAGTGACCCAGCAGCCCTGCTGTATCTGATATATCTGTACAAGCGCAACACACCAGCTATCACTAACTATAACTAACACACCACCACCACTTCAGTGTCCCTGCAAAAGTGCTGAGAAAATGTACAATGAATGTGGGAGTAAGGAGGTGGATTTAATCAAGTGGCTGATCCATGTAAATGACTAAAATGGTGTAAATGGCTAAAAAACTGAAAGAACTGAATCTGTGGTGCTCAGTGGATGAGTCTCTGGTTAGCTGATATTCAGTGATGCTCCTAAAAAGCTTATGTTGTAAATTACAATGTGGATCCCCTTTAAAAACAGTTGACAGTAAATTCACTGCTCAGTGGAAAAATGGGGTTATTTATGTTTTAGGTGATATTATTATTATTTTTTATTTTATTTTATTTATTTTTTATTTATTTATAATTTATTTCTAGGTTTTTGTCATTTTTATCCCCTTGCCAATGTAGTAGTAGCCAATTAGCCCATCCCCTCCGTTAGGCCTCTCCCCATCACTTTGCACTGTCCCTGACTCTAGGAGGGTGCAGGCAAGCACAAGCCTCCTCCGTTGCGTGTGATGCAGCCACCGCCTCTTTTGGAACCACCGCTGATACACCATCACTGGAGAGCCTAACGCGCTCGGAGGAAGGCACACAGGGTCCCCAGCTCCGATTGGACCAATCAGTAGACATTGCAATGTGAAAGTGATGGGGAGAGAGAGAGCGCCATCTACCCGCCCAGAGAGAGCACTGCCAATTTTTGCTCTCTTGGGCCCTGGCTGTTGATGGCAAACAGCATGACTGGGATTCGAACTCGCCATCCTCGGGTCATAGTGGTAGCGTCTTTGCCCGCTGAGCCACTTGGGGCCCACGTTTTAGGTGATATTTTTGCCCTGAACTTAAAGTTTAAGATTGTTCATCCCAATAAACAGCTGTGCTCAGTCTCCATATTAAGAAATGTTATATTATATTATATACCACTTTGTGAAATGTTATATCTTCTTATATACCACTTTGAATATGCTCTGTTAGACCTTAATATGGAAGATCAGGAATCTTCAAAAAACCGAAAGCATCAAACAATGTACGGAAATTTGGACTAAGGTATTACTTGACCCCAATCAGCTGCTTTTGAATGCATGTAACTCGATCTCCTGTATGTAAATTATGACTAATATAATGAGGTATGTTTCTGTATTACTTCTTATATCATAAAGTGCTTAAATTCTGTGTTTTGGCACTGCCCTCTTAGATCACAGTGTTTCATGCTTAGCATCTCTCTAAGCATCTTTCTTCTAAATGACTCTATTTAGCCTCATAAGTCAACAAGACTGTTTACACAAATAAAACTGCTAATTGATGGAATCTTCATGTCTCATCTGTTGACTCCCAATTGATTTTACACTAGTTTATGAGAACTTCTGATGACTCGTCACAAATACTGAATCCAAAACAGAAATAAAGAACCAGCATGTAAAACACAAGCTTAAATTTGAATTCACTTACAATTTGGACATTAAAATTTAAATGTAATATATTCATACCACATGAGATTGTATTCAAAGTGAAAATAAACCAGACATCTCTCAGCATGAGGTGCCTCTCTCCATCTTTGCCCCATGGCAACTGATTCAATTTCTAAGCCCATGTAATCAAATGAATTGGTGCTGTGGCCTACTTTATTAAAATGTCTGGCCACTGAAGATTTATCTAATTACGCATTTGTGTTCATAAATCTTTGTTCATCGTTAATGTTTGTTTTTCCCCCCACAAATAACAATGGTTTTGACCTAAGTGTCACAAATTTATGTATATAAATTCATGTGATGATGACTGTGTGTGTGTGTTTGTGTGCCAGAGAGAGAGAGAGAGAGAGAGAGAGAGGCAGAGACAGAGAGAAAGAGAGAGAGAGAAAGAGAGAGAAAGAGGGAGAGAGAGAGAAAGAGAGAGAGAGAAAGACAGAGAGAGAGAAAGAGGGAGAAAGAGAAAGAGAGACAGAGAGAGAGAGAGAAAGAGAGAGAAAGAGGGAGAAAGAGAAAGAGAGAGACAGAGAGAGAGAGAGAAAGACAGAGAGAGATCTTACATCCTCTGGTATATTAGCTGTGAACTGATTTTAAGTTTAAAATTATTTAATAATTAATTCTAAACATTAATTATAAAATATGAAGGGTTAAAATATGTAAAATATATACAAAATAAAATAAATAACACATATATAATATATTACATTTTTATGACTTCAGGTTAAACTACTATGTTATCACACTGTTACATCATGTTAATGTGAAATGACTTACCAAACACATGGAAGCTCAGAGTGCAGGTAAAGGTGGCCCATGTGATATCTCTAGTGGTCTCCACACTCACTACTTGTTTACAAACAGATGGGATCCCTGGACAAATGGTAGCATACTTCTGTGCCACACTTCACATTCATTTCAATAACAGTTTATAAGAATGAAGTTATCTAACAACAGATACATTAAAACTAGCATTTTTCTTACAGAATATCTCACTGAGAGTCAAGGAAATACCTGTTTTTACAAGAGTATATGAGTATCATGATGCCAAACAATGAACAATTTATTAAAATCAAATCCATTCAACCATTACTCACAGTAAAGGATCTCATAGTCTCCAGAGTTGGACACCAGGTACTGAGAGTCTACAGACCAGTCCAGATGAGTTATAAAGCTGGAATGGCCCTAAAAGAGGCATTAACAAAAGAAAATGATATTAAAAGTCGCATCATTAGAATCCATAAAGCAAAAACTGGCAGATTTTTGCTTAAAACATAAAATCAGCAATCAGCCAAACAACAATGGCATAAATAACATTATCCAAGAAAATGCATTTATGAGTAGTAGCCAACGTGTTGCACATATTGTCAGTTGCTTGGCATGTTTGCACTTTATTTGTTTAATATTTGTTGAATAAATAACTGATTTTTAATTTAAGAATTTGAAATGCCAGTCTCAGTAAAGAGTGAATAAATGTCATTTATACTTTATATTTTATATGGCTAGTAGACAATATTGTAAATGGGTGTGTTTCAAGTGTTAGCTCATAGCATGAAAACACAAAAAAAAACTGACCACAAAAATCAGTCAGTATCCAATTTAACTGTAAAAAAATATTAATATTAATATTTAAGCAATAGACAGAGTGTGTTGTGGCGAATAACATCACAGCCGTGATGTTATTCTCGATAACACACGACCTCGAGTGTTCTATTGCGTTTATACAACTGGTTTTTTTTACAAAATAAATGAAAAAAAAAAAAAATCAAAGAACCTCAAGAAATTCATAACGAATATGCTTTAATACGGCCTTCCGCCAAAAAGTAGTTCCACAAGTGTAACTGTAACAGTTCCCTGGCCTGTCTCAAAGGCTACAATACGGCGTATAGTTTATACAGGCTAACACCACGAACGTTAACTTTAAATCAAAATTGGGATTAAGCGAAGATTAAGCGGGAAAAAAATACAAAATTCAAGGCATGTGCTAAATATAAAAATACCTAAAAAAAGTAAGATAATTATTAACTAAAAAATGTGGTTACTTATTATGGTTATTTAATTATTTATATATGTTAATCTGCACACTCCCATTCTTCAGAGTCTTTCCAAACTGGTTGCAGGTCAAATGTTATGTTAAAGGAATCCATTTGATTCATTTCTGCAGGTTGTATAAGCACAGATACAAAAATGTTTGTGTGTATATGCCGTTACTAGGCAACGCGTCGGCGGAGTGATACAGCTTTAGTGTGAGAAGGCCGTGCTGTTATCACGAATATCAGCACGGTTAGAATACTTCTCAACCAATCAGATTGTGAGGTCGGAACAAACTAATTATAAGGTTGTATAATATATTAATAAGTATTAATCAATACTAAGTTTACAGTGTACAGAAAATATAACACAAGGTTCAATTATAGCACTACAATAAAATCTGAATTTTTATGACATTTATTGTTTTGTCATTTAAGACATATTCAGCTAAGTCTTACCGAGCACTTTCCCACTCTGCTGTACTTTCTGCCATTTTCAGCCACAGCATAGACGTAAATGTAGTTGTCATGTGACCCAATTGCGAGGAAGTTGCCATCTGGAGGGAAAATGTTCAATCATGCTTAACAGCTCAGAACCTCGTTTATGGTGATTCTCTGTATTTTTTTTTACTTTAAAATAAAACAGGGAATGATTAAAGTGGCTGTCAGAAGAGCACTAACCTGGAGCAAAACGCATAACCGAGAGTTGTTCATTTCCATCCGTATGCACCGTGACTAGATCCTTAGTTTCAGTATCCAGAACAAGCCACCTGTATATTTATAATTGGAGAATGAGGCACATGAAGCAGAGCAGACTGAAAAGCTTGGAACAGTATCAAAGGCTCTTTTGTTGTAATGCGTTTTTGATATGATGATGATGATGATGATGACTTCATGAATAATAAAAATGTCAAAAGATAGCTGAACAATGACTCTGGATCAGTGCTGTGTTCATGTACTACATTTGCATAGTAATTAGTTGTTTGGGGTTTTATGTATCAGACTATTAGAATTTTGCCAGGATGTTAATGATGTGTCAGAGGCCTCTTAGATGAGAGGAGAGAGTTTCTCTCACCTGCCTGTCTGTGTTCCTATGGCAACCGTCGCCCCAGAGGGATGAAACCCGGCTGACTGAGCCGCGTCCTATCCACAGAGAAAACACACACACACACACACACACACATCTCAATCAGACACACTCTGCCAAACCCAACCCAACTCGGGCGTATTAAGACCAGCAGCCTATTGGATGCTTTATAAAGACAAAGCATTCTGAAAATCAACTAGGAATTCAGAAGACAGCTGGTATGTCTTCACAGAGACCATCAAACTGTGTCTAACGAAGTTATGTGTTCAGAGAGGGCTGCTCACCTCCAGTGCCTTGGTCCAAACAGAGTGATGTGTGTCAGAGTCCCACAGACAGACCAGTTTATCATGGCCACAGGTGAGGAACTGGTGTTTCAGTGGGTGAATAGCCAAACCCCATAACTCATCCGTATGACCCTGAAAAAAAACACTATCATCGCTCAGTGGGCAACAATTTGGCATAACAAACTCTAGGATTTTAATTCACTTACTAATATTAAGGCCTTTTATTCCATAACCACTATACATTGAGCTGTGACTACTATAAGACTAATGTTAAGTTTACCTGCCAACACTCCTGATTTTCATGGGAGTCTCCTGTTGAAGTTCCAGTTTGGTCATTTTTCATGCTAATCTCCTGATTTCATAGTGATTCAAATCAAATGGGTATTTCTCAGTTTGTGGGATATGTGTTGTTATATCTGGCAACCCAGCCCAGGTAAGCAAATAACCCTGCCTGACATAAGTCGCTCATCTCTGCACAGGGACATCATTAGGGGTGGGTATTTGGGGCACTGACCCCAGCACCAGTGTTTTCTGAAAGTGAACGTAAAGTTTCTGCACTCGCTCCATGAATTGCACACATTCAGAATGATGCTTGTATTGAGATTTTGCAAGTAACCCAGAAATCCCAGGTACGAGTCAATGAGCCACAGAAGTTTGAGCCCTTATAAAAGCTCTTAAATTTTTAAAAATTAAAAATATTTTTATGAGCTCCACTAATTACCACTCAGGTTTTCAGTTTGTCACCTGTTGTGAATTAATAAACTATTAATAACTAATAAAACTATTTATTTATGCTACATAGTGTGTTCACAACAACTTCCTCCATGTTTGTTGTACACACCTGAGTGATGCAGATAAACTCCCCATCCAGACTGCCCTGCAGAACATAGTTTTTGGTCGTTCCAATAAGAACAGTTTCTCCTTTTCCCTCAGCAACCGTACGAATAGGTCCAAACACTTCAGGAACCTGAGGGGGAAGAAAATACATTAATAGATGTACAATATTCTCCTGAAATAAAGTGAATATATTATATTATACAAAAAAAACAAATATTTATTTATACTGTATTATTTCTGTAGTTCTCAGCTTAAAGTATTCATATTCTCTTTTGTTTCCTCAGAGGTCCACTCATTATATTTGTGCTGTTCTATGTAACAATAATGGTCATAATTCATTCTTCCATCACTATTTTCTATCCTCTCTTAGAATCTTTATTTCTTAGACTTAAACAGGTTGTTTTTGTTACTGTGCAATTAAGACTGACTTAATATTATGTATAAATGATCCATTTTCTGATGTGTATCAAGCAGTCCAGGCTGAAACACTCGAATGTGAAAGGGGTGGAATTTCTCTAGGCTGAATATACTAGTATATGTTAATACACTGGGGTTTTGTGACATCATGAAAACTGTAGATTTGAAACAGGCTGTTTTCCATAGTGGTGCACCTCCACAAATTTGAATATTGTGAAGATTTTCATTTGTGTTCATAATTTAATTAAAAAATATATAAACTGTTACATATTTTATATTCATTACAGTTTTAATCTTGATACTGTTGGAATAGTAATTTATTTATTAAATATTTTAATAATCAGAGATTATGGATTATGGATGATTTTGGTCATTAAACAGCAAAAAAAAAAAATCTAAAGTATAACAAAAAATATGAACATGAAATATGTATGAAAAAATATTAAATATGGGACTTTATGTGTAATGATATTGATAATTAACCTTTTTGAATTTAATTATGAACAACAATGAATTTTTTCACAATATTCTAATTTATTGCTGTGGCACAAATTTTTTGTGATATTAGTCCTTTAAGAAAAAAAATGCAGGAATAAAATATATGCACTATCCATATTATCCATTAACCATTGTCTTAATAATAATAATAATAATAATAATAATAATAATAATATGACAGATATTCCTCTGCGAGCTATTGTTAAAACTCTATAATAAAACTCGTTTGCACCAGAGGAGGTTTAAACACCTGATAGACTATATTTGCATATTATCTGCAACATGTGAATTAAATAGCTAGATATTATGTGCATACTATTTGAATACAGAAAAAAACTGAAAGTACATGCTGCTTTTCTGAGCAACAGTAACAGTGCCTCACCTCTACTGATTGAATCTTCTGGTAGTTTCCATCCCAGGAGATGAACTTGCGATCCTTTCCCCCTGAAACCAGGGTGCCGTTTCTCAGCATGCACAGTGCAAACACACTGCTATCATGTGCCCCCTGAATGGCCAGGCTAATACGATTAGAGCCTTCAAGACAGACACAGAACAGAGCATCACATTAGCAGCCATTACCCTCAATCTCTACAAGGTCAGAAACCATCACCATGCCAGAGATCTGCTCAACAGAGCATGACTCAACACTGACCACAACCTTTAAACACATGCCATGCCCTGGTTAAATCGGGTGTTTTGTTTTCCAGTATATATTCCTTATTCTAACGTATTTTTTTATTGACTTATTTTTTTTCGAGGCATCATAAATACACCACCGTGTCCTCAGGCACTGACGCAAGCATGCAGACGTACACAACAAAGATGGAGGGAAATGAGAGCATTAGCAACGACAAAGAGATATTTAATGCACCAAAAAGTCACACAAATCAAATGTTTGGCAATATTTTGGGGTTTTTAAGTGAGATGGTCAACTTGACAAGACGCACGCAATCTGCAAACAATGCCGTGGGCCTTCAAATATGTTAGTAGCACGTTAGTAGTAATTTTAATTCTAAGTAAAATGGAATTACAGCCATTTATGTTCACTACTCAGTCAGTCAACCACCTGAAACCTTGTGTAGCAGATAAGTCCAGCAGACAGTAGTGATACAGATCATCATTTTCACTGTGCACATTGTTAATACTGTACTTCTGAAAACTGTTCATCTTAAGTTTTATACATTTTGTATAAATACAGACGGAGAATATAATAATTCAATTGAATAAATTTTAATGTTCTGTCTGAATATACTGAATTATGCTTTTTTATATTATGTTTTGGTTTTGTTCCATTGAAAACAACCAGATGCATACATCCCTCAAATTGTTAGAGAGTAAAGCAGAATTGTCCTACTGAGTTAAGAAAACTGATGCGTTAGGCCAATACATCCTCAAACCTCAACTTACTGTATAGAATGATCACTTATCAAACCGAATCCTCTTATAATTAAGTCATATCATTATCAAATCATTTTTTAATCACATCGTATCATGAACAGAAGTGATTTGTATCGCATCGTATCGACAAGGGGTTTCAGTGTATCGCAATTATATCGTATCGGTGGCAGTGTATCGAGATGCTTATCAAATCGACCTTAGTGGTAAAGATATACATCCTTAGTATGAGATGATGCCAGTCACATCTTGTGATATCATATGTTATTAAAGTCTCTATGATAAAAAAATCTCCAATGATTGACTTGCAATTAAAGAGAAGGACTAGAAATGAGCTCTGAAAACAAAAGACTGGATCACAAATTAAACTGACTGCTTTTTTTGTTTATTTTACCAAGATTGGTACTGTATTTGTGCTTGTTCAATGGAGTTCGCATCATCTAATGGCGTCCACTCATTGGTGGGTTGTAGATGAGTGGGATTTTTATCAGAATTTTCAGACAACTTCAAAGATTATTACACAGTGTAAACTCAGCTTAGGATATGCAACTAAAATGGAAAGTGTTTATGAAATATTGCCAATGTATCAAAAGAATCCACATTTATAAATACTGAACAATTACATATTATTTTGATCAAAAAACATCCAGGCTATAAAGCCTGCAATCCTGTAAATATGTATATACTCAGCCTGGCACTAAGTTATTTACCTTTGCCCCATACAAGTATATTTCCACTAGAGTCACCAGTGATGGCATCACCGTTTTCTGAAAAAGTCACACACAAGACAAACTTGGGCTTCTCTTGTTTCTGCAAGAAATATAGATATGGCCTTATTTTTAAAGCAGAAATGCAACAGGGTTAGTTCACAAAAGAGACATGTGCATGCATTATTAAAAAATCTGTTAAATATATTACATTTTACTATTATCATATTCTTTTTTTTATTTTTATTTATTTTTTTTATTTCTAGGTTTTTATTTTGCCCATTTTTATCTCCTTCCCAATGTAGTGGTAGCCAATTAGCCCATCCCCTCCGTTAGGCCTCTCCCCATCACTTTGCACTGTCCCTGACTCTAGGAGGGTGCAGGCAAGCACAAGCCTCCTCCGTTGCGTGTGATGCAGCCACCGCTTCTTTTTTGAACCACCGCTGATACACCGTCACTGGAGAGCCTAACGCGCTCGGAGGAAGGCACACAGGGTCCCCAGCTCCGATTGGACCAATCAGTAGACTCCTGAGCCAGCAGACATTGCAATGTGAGAGTGATAGAGAGAGAGAGAGAGAGAGAGAGAGAGCCATCTACCCGCCCAGAGAGAGCACTGCCAATTTTTGCTCTCTTGGGCCCCGGCTGTTGATGGTACTATTATCTTATTCATTTCATATTTTTTACAGCATTACTGTGCATTATATATTGGCACACCTTAACATCTGTACACAAATAAAGATTACATTATTTGTACAGCTTGCAGTGTAAAAATCAGCATTTCTCATAGAAACTATTGTGTAAGCTTACCTCAAACAAGCCTTGTTTCTTCACAAGGGAGCCTTTTTCTAATGACCAGAAGTAAAGGTGAGATTTCCCACATGTTACAATTATATTAGCATCTGTTGGATGGAAATCAGTGGCGAAAACAGATTCATTGGAGCTCTGCAGTAAAAGAAAGCAACAATTAACTGAGACCTAAAGAAATGAAAGATATATCGCTAACAGCAATAACAACCATACTAGTGCATCTCTAAATATTACAGTATTTTTAAAATGTTCATTTGTTTAACAAAAAGGTAAACTGTTCTATATTTTATATTCACTATACGTAACGTGATGTATTGATTTTTTTGTTTTTATGTTGATACTATTTGAGTAGCAATTTACTCAAACTCAAATTGAAATAATAATAATTTGAGATTCTGATTTACTGATTTTCATGAGCTATAAGCCACACTGACAGTAAAACACATATAGGCTTGAAAAATGTCATTTTACATGGCAATTTACCTTTTTGAATTAAACTATGACTAACCGTGAACTCACAATATTCTCATTGTTTGATGTGGAGCTGTATACCATTCATACCAGACTAAGTTACACACAGGGCTCAGCTCACTCTACTCAAACTTGTAGTAGGAGGCATCGTGTCAGTTGGCTGACTGAAGGTCAAAATCAACCATTTTCAGTGCACACCTTAACTTCAGCAAGCCTCTCTTCCCTCTGCCAGTCCCACACTGAAAGCACATGGTCGTTGGAGTCATCAACTGCACATAACCAGCTGCCTCCATTCTAGTCAAAAAAAAGCAGTTACTGCACTGTGTAATGCTTTCACATTCACAACAGAACTTTATCCAAAAAAATCCCCCCAAAAATCTGAACAAATGCACAGATAAGTTCATTTTTAAGCTGTGTTACTTTGAGTCTTACATTAAGCAAATGTAAAATATGATATGTAAACACTGTTTCTTACAGATTTGGAGAAGGAGAGGCACACAAGAGCCCTGTCAAAGAAGCCAGCGCCAAGTACATGCAGTGTGTTTAGGCTCACTGAGTCCCAAACACGCACATGAGGGGCCAACTGCTGCCAAAATACAGAGAGCATTACTGTGCAGCTGGAGTACAAAACATCATAACATTACACACCTAGAAGCTAGAAAGAATTTTAACCCTCTGAAGTCTGAGCTCCTATTAATACAATTCTGCAAAAAAAAAAAAAAAAAAAAAACATTCTTTGTCACAAATGTATAGTATAAAATGTAAACGAATTACATTCTGAGTTTCATTGTGTCGAATTTTTACTTGAATAGACACGTAAA
>BRDA01001140.1:40563-54937 GCA_036984385.1 Crenuchus spilurus | reverse complement strand
ACATTGTGATTTTTGGATTTTTTTCTTTTAGATTATGTCTCTCACAGTGGACATGCACCTAAGATGAACATTTCAGACCCCTCCATGATTTCTAAATGGAAGAACTTGCAAATTTGCAGGGTGTTCAAATATTTATTTTCCTCAATGTATACTTCTATGAAGAAATTGCTTCGTTTTTTGTATTGAACATTATTGTAAAAGTAGTGATCATTAGTTAAAAAAAACTTTAACAGGTTAATTTATATTTCTTTACATTTACATATTTTAGGTAATAGTTCAGTCTATCAGTCTATAAAATATTAAACCTAACTGACAAGACATGTTTGTAAAAGGACACAAGCATTATCCGTTATCTAGAGCTGGTCCTACAAATGTGGAAAAACTCGATATAAATCTGTAATATGAAGAAAATGAAAGCAGCTCAGTTTTGTTGTTTCTTGGTTGTGATGGTAATTGGATAAGCAATGCTGGACCCAACTGTTTCTGGAAAAGAATTATTGCAGCTATTTGGAAAAGCCAACACACTCAGTTATCTTGGCCTGAAGTTAACACATGACCTACTTCAGTGATCATGAAAAAAAAAAATTCTTTACAACAAATAAAATCAGTTTCTAATGGTGTGTGAACTTTTTGATTTTTTAACAAATTTGTACTGTAACCGTGCAGATTAAACTTTTTGCCAATGTGATTTGCACACAACAGAATTTGACCACTGCATTTAACCCATCTTTGCTGTTAAACTCACATTAGTGAATACACTAGGCTGTGAACGTTGTCCAAAGTGGTGGGCAGCCCTATCCACGGCACCCAGGGAGCAGTTGAGAATTAGGTGCCTTGCTCAAGGGCACTTCAGTCATGATCTGCCTGGGGATCGAAAAAGGTAACCTTCCGGTCATAAGACCAGATCCCTGCTATCAGGGCATGGCTGTAATTTCATAAGGCAAACCTATGGTAATGTGACAAACGTGGAAATTGTTTATTGTCAGATCCCAGTAGGGATGTGTGATATGACAATTTCATATCCTCAACAATTTACTTTTTAAGAATATTTTTTTTTATATTTTGTTTTAGTGTTTACAAACTCAAAATGTTTAAGTGTAAAAGTGTCCGAGTTTGAAAAGAACACTTTATTGTTTGCATTTTACATCATGTTATTCACACACACACACACACACTTATGTATATTTATGTATGTGTGTGTGTGTGTGTGTGTGTGTCTTCATACGCTTTTCAATTAAATATATGGTTTAAATGTTTGAACATAATTATTTTTTAATCTACACTATGCATAGCATCCCAAGAAATGTGGCTGTAAAATCAAGTTTAAATCAGGCTTTAATGAACATTTTTAAATAGTGTCTTTAATTCTGTGTTATGTTTTAAAATAAAGTGCAAAGAGATTCGTCCACAGGATGATTTTAGTCTGGCTTTCACAACAGTACATTTCAAAGTGGAGAAAAATACTGCAATTCAGACTGCCGATTGTGATTTTGTGTTAAAAATAACTAAGTTTATTGTTATATCCATAATATGTTACTTATTATTTATTATCACTTATTTGCCAGCATATTAAACTGAGTGTGCATATTTACTGAAGTGCAGTAGAGTTGACTCTTTTGCAGTAGAACAGCAGTGTTAAAATAAAAAAAAAAATAAAAAAAAAAAAAGCAAAAACCATCACAAACCTTACATCCACATAACACGACGCAAAAGGATACACCCAATCTAGCTTTAGCTTCTTAGAAGGTAGGTCAGCCTTTGCTTCTAGACAGTATGTATCCACCAGCTCTTTGGGCATGTACATGGTGATGGGACGTCCCTTCAAATACATTTTCACATAACCTTCATCTAGAAAAATAACAGATTTTTCAGAACAGAAAATGATACAACACTATCATAGATAATTAAATTTATGTAAATACTTTGCAAAAGAGTATCTCATGAATTCATGTTATGCTATCTGCTGATTTATAAAGTATTATATTATAAAGTAAAGGATTAGAGAGTTATGAGAGAGATGTGCCAATAAATCATAAAGAAAGAAAAGGAGCTCATTTTGATTGATTTTATTATATTTCTGAGATACATTCAAATATCAAATAACACAAAATGAAGTAAAACAGGGAGTTAAATGCAGCAAGAGAGCAGACATGCAGGCATAGCAAGTGAGTGAGACATTCACAGAAACATTTACAGTGAGAAATCCACCAAATATTATTTTAATATGTGATTTGTATACTGATGCATCCTCAAACAGCAGTATTTCTGACCTGCTATCAGCAGTGGGTTTATTGTGTTTACAGCTGAATCTCATCCCTTTATGTCATATAGAGATCCAATATCCTCAGATGTTATCATGAAAAATGAAAAAATGAAGAGAGGACTCATTTTATGCCATTCCTCAAGGTGTTTGTTTTTATCAGCTGACCTTCTCACTAATATGCCTCAAGATATGACTGTCCTTGGCCAATTAAACCACACAGGTATTTCACAGAGAGCAGCAATCTGCTGGGATGTTGTTATTGTTAAGTAAAAAATGACTCCTGTCTCCCAGCTCAAAAAAAGGATATAGCAGGGTTGCATGATAGTAGGGCTGCCATGATTAGTCGACTAGTCACGATTATGTCGACTATTAAAATAGTCGACGACTAATTTAATATTCGATGCGTCGTTTTTTTTTTTTTTTTTTTACTTTCCTTTTCTCTCCAAACTACTGCGTCTGCCTTTCTGTCCTTGATGCACATGTGCAGTAGTGGTAACTGGGGTAGCCCGTGGATGATGTCACAGGATGTTATATACAGACAGGCTCTGCTATCATGGCTATCCGGCAACGGAGCTCAAAAGAGTGAGATCATTTTAAGAACATGAAAGAGAAACGTGTGCAATGTAATATCTGCAAGGCAGAACTTGCCTTCCACGGCAGCACAACTGCGATGCACGAGCAACTGAAAAGGAAGCCTGTTGTGGCTGATTGTGACAATGATGAAGAGGGACCGTCATCTCGGTAAGCTAAATTGCTAGTTAGCTGCTAAAATTAGCGTAAACAGAGAGTGAACTTGCTGCTTACTCATATTTATAGCTGGAAAAGTGAACATTAGTGATGACGATTTGGTTCATTAGCCTTAGAACACATTCATGTGTTTTCTGTAACGTTATAACAGTCATGTGTTTGAATAGCAATGCTAATGTTTTCTAACGTTACGTTTCAGTGCTACGTTTACACTTTATGCTAAAATTTTTTGTTGCAACAAGCTGCATATTTCATTAACGGTTTAATGAACTATGATCTGAATTGTTTTTATTTTTACTTAGCATATAGCTGAAGTCTAATGACGGTTATATAATAGCAGCTGCATTCTAGTGCGATAAGCTGTATGTTTTATATTCAATTAACGTATGATCAGATTAGTCGACTAATCGTAAAAAATAATCGGTGATTAGTTGACTATAAAAATAATCATTTATGGCAGCCCTACAAGATAGCAATGTATAGTAGGTATTTGTGTTCTGTTACAATCAAGAAGTAGACATATTTGTTTGGGAAAATGTCTTAATTTGCTGCAATAAAGGAGTACAGAACTATTTATATTACTGCACTGATGAACATAGAGAGCTCAAGAAATTTGGTGGAATTCCTCTTGAAACAAAACTGCATAAAGTTGAAAATGGAACCAGACAAATCAAAAACATCAAACATGAAAGCTGACGTGCAAGAAATAAGACAAAACAACTTAGTAGACAAAAACAAAAACAAAAATAGAAAGAAAATCTGAAGAACAAACGAAAATACAAAAATTGGTGAAAACCACTGAGTTATTTTCAAAATCAGAGCTACAACCGTGTTAGTAACAGATTTGAAAGTACTGGCTGGGGGATTTGATGGGGCTCCTGTAGCTGGGTGTGTCTAAAGGAGAGCAGGTAGACTGAGAGGGGCACTTCCTCAGTGTGAGGGTAAACGGTGGGACCTTTGTGCCTCCAGGCCGGGTCGCTCGGCTGTACGCGTTCTTGGCCTCAGGGGGGGTGTTTGTAGAGCGTGAGGGCACGGCTGATGTAGATTTGGGGGGCTCAGTGGATGCAGTCCCTTTTGCAGGCCGGTGCAGGTATATCTGCACAGTCACTAGGTTAAGTGTTGGGATTGGAGGGGCCGAACAGGGGGAGGGGCAGAGAGGATGGAGTGTAATGGATTCATGGTTAAAAATCTCCTTCATCCTCTGGTGTTACCACAGTCAGCACAACATCAACTACTGGGTCACACATTACGGAGGGAAAGAGGTCTTTGGAAATACTTTAATTTAATATAAATCATATTTAATTGTAACCCTGCAATCCAATGTCAAGAAATTACAAAAAATTATGGGCTGACAGATCAACCTTGAAGGATCAAAGTCAATATTTAGCATTTTCCAAATCGGCACCACAAATCCGTTTCAATGCTGATAAAAGATATTTCTGTTATCTGTATATCTTGCGTCCCATCTGTAGTGCTGCTTGATTGGCAAAACTGTGGACTATAAATCCAATCAAACATGCTTTCAGTGCTTTTGCAGCTGTCAAAAGCTCAAAGCTCTTTGATTTTATGTTTGAATGTTACACTATGTTCATTTAATATTAGAGTTAAGAGCTGCGTCCTTGTAAATTTTCATACTACAAGTATAAAATTTATGGTAAACATGTGTCTATGATTACTAAGAATCATAATAGGTAACTGCCCTGAAAAAAAAAACATTGGTCGACTACCAACAAAAATATAATTTTATACTATCAGTGTCATAATAATGTCATTTAAAAGCCTACACTGTAAATCTGTCAGTGTTAAATCAACACTATTAGAGTTAAATTAACACCGAGAGTGTTAAATTAACACTGAGGGTGTCAAAATGTAACTCTAATAGTGTTGCTTTAACACTGGCAGATTTACTGTGTAATGACCCAAACAGAAGACAGAATGTTCTAGAGCTGGAAGCAACTTGACGACACTTAATATTCAAGACTGCATGTTTGACTAACTTTGTGTCATAATGAAATCATAACAAAATGATTGATACATTAATATTGTATCAGATGAATGTTTTGAATAAGCACTTAATAGAATTTCTCAAAGAGTTCAATGATAAAAAAAAATCATACACAACATTTTATGTCAGCAATTATAAAAGCAACATCAGAGTTAACTACTATTTAAAAAACATTACACTTCCGTGTTATATAATAATAATAATAATCCAAGGGAACTGGGATCCTTCATAAGCATCAGTACATATATGTATTATTTGCTAATGGGGTGACTATTCTAGATCATTCTGTCAAACTATTTGATACTATTTGATACAATATGACTAGATTTGATCAAAACAGACTAGTATAGTGAATCCTACAGAGTGTATTATATGAATGTGGAAGAAATACTCTCACTTGGTCAAAATCTGACCCAAAAAAAAAAACATGAAAAGAAGCATTCCCAAGAAAATTCAGAGACACGCGTTTTTTCACAATGAAAAATGCATGGCCTTGAAAGGATTGAAAGAGCAACTACTGGCGCCTGAAGTAAAAGCAGCTCTACGCTCATTGCTGGTGAGTTTAACTAGGCTGCTGGGTAACTGCAGCAAAATGTGTGTTCCCATGGTGCATGTGAAAAGTAAGCACTGTGGGCTGTGAACAAACACACAGCGTGCATCTTGCAGGTTAACAGATAGTGTATCAGCCCCACTGCAAAACCACTGCAATCAACTACAGCTTTACACCACGCTCTCAGTGACTTGTTAGAGAGAGTGCTCATTAGTCCATTGGGAAGGCTTGCACTTTGGAGGTGAAAAGGGGGGGTTCTGTCACACATCCATTACATCAACCCTGGCCCTTACGCAGCACGGCTCTTGGGGCATTGGCTCTGTGATGTCCTAAAGCCAGACTACACCACTCTGAGTCAGTTTACATCACCATCAAATCTACCAGAGAACATGTCAGATGAAAAGATGACACTGTCAAATTCCCGATTCTATATCCCATCACTACTAGGCCTACAAGACCTGGTGAAGCCTTATGTTCCAATTGTTCTGACAAATTTTGTTCAACTCTTTCTTAAATTATCAGACCATCCATAAAACAAAGTGATAGTTGTGCAAAAATGTCCAAGTATTATTTCCTTTAATACGTAGTCAATTAGCCACGCAATGTTTGATGTCCTTGCTAGAGGTGCAACTATGCTTTAGCTGGAACTGGAGCTAAGCTAACAAGTAATGAAAGCTTATAGACATCAGTTAGGATTGGAAAATTGCCAAATTGCCAGGGGGTGGACGCCCCTGGTCAAATTCAGCTTTGGTGAAATAAGTTTACACATCCTTTACATTAACATACTTAAATATGGCATTTTTCTTTTTACATTTTTATCCATTAATTTGCTGAACTTAACTTATTGGAAAAATAAGCAACAATATAAAATGTGCCATAACCTTGTCCCCAGTATAGTACATTTAACAAATAATGAGTAATTTTACAGTACTTTCACCTGTACTCTCTGTAGAGGACGTATTTTAAGCTCTTTGGAACTAATTGTTGTTTCAGACTTGCAACCCTCACTCCTATATTTATAATTTATTTCTAGATTTTTGCCAATTTTTATCCATTTCCCAATGTAGTGGTAGCCAATTAACCCATCCCCTCCGTTAGGCCTCTCCCCCATCACTTTGCAATGTCCCTGACTCTAGGAGGGTGTGAGCAAGCACAAGCCTCCTCCATTGCATGTGATGCAGCCACCGCCTCTTTTCAAACCACCGCTGATACACCGTCACTGGAGAGCCTAACGTGCTCGGAGGAAGGCACACAGGGTCCCCAGCTCCGATTGGACCAATCAGTAGACACCTGAGCCAGCAGACATTGCAATGTGAAAGTGATAGAGAGAGAGTGAGAGCGCCATCTACCTGCCCAGAGAGAGCACTGCCAATTTTTGCTCTCTTGGGCCCCGGCTGTTGAGGGCAAACAGCATGACCGGGATTCGAACTCGCGATCCTCTGGTCATGGTGGTAGCATCTTTGCCTGACTCTCACTCCTATAACTGAAGAATAACTAAGCCTGTTTGCAATGTTTTCAAATTAATTACTGGATAATAATCTTTAGAGTGTAACAAAAGTCCTAGTTTAGAGAGAAGCTTTTTTTTAATTTACAAAATCAACAAAGGATGTCATTATTTTCATTTTTGTTTACTTATTTAACTATATGGAAAGTGTCCTTGGGTACCTAGAAAGGCGCTATATAAATGGAACTTGTTATAATAATAATAATAATAATAACAATAATAATAATAATAATAATATTATTATTATTATTATTATTTAATAATAATAATAATAATACATAATAATTAAAATAATAATAATAATATTTAATAATAATAATAATAATATTATTATTTAAATGGGTATTCAAACGTTCTATACCTCTGTAGATCATAAATATTTGCCTCAAATTGTGTCAGGCTCCTATGTCATTTTAAATAGACTTGTTTGAGTGTCTCTGAGTGTATGACAAATGTACACAAGTATGGACAAAATTCAAAATCTTAAACTGCTTGCTAGTACTGTTTACTACTATGTGCTGCCTTTTTTAAATAAAGGCATATCATACAGTGTCAGGAATGACAATTAAGAATACCTGCAATTATCTACATAACTCGACATGGTTTAGAGTAAATGTCCAATGATGCTGATGAAGTGGTGAGTATAAGCTTCCATTATTAGCCTAATGCCTCTAACGCAAAAACAAAAATAATCCAATTCAGATAAGACATGCCTTGCATGTCATTTGAGTTTTTGTTGAAAGTTTGAACTTAATTTTTGGACAAACTTCTGCTTTAATGTACAGAAAACACAACTGTGTAGTGGAGGGTTAGTCCAGGTCCAGGGCTGGAAAACATTTAAAATCTTGGCAAATCACACAACAAATGCTTGCTGATTCAGGTCAATCTGTACCAAATGACATGAATGATTACTCAGAGAAGCATTTATATTGGTACAGCTGAAAGTGTAATGCATTCCCTGCTCAGAGTGGTGGCTGTAATGGAGCTAATTGAGCTTTAGAATCACACAATGCCCACAGAGCAGAGGTGAGGAAGGGTTGAGGATCAGGGCCTACCTTTACAGTGCGTCACCCGCCGCATCCCTTTGTGAATGTACAAAGACAGAAACAAAGACTGTGTGAGAGGGCTCTTACAGAGATACAGAGAGAAAAATATAGAGAGAGTAAGAGAGAGAGACAGAGAGAGAGAGAGAGAGAGAGAGAGAGAGAGGGAGAGAGTTCCCTGCTCATAAAATTTGGGGTCACCCTGTCTGCTTAATTACTCTACAAGACCCTCCAGGGGACACGTCTCTTCAGACCTCTGCTCTAGATAACAAATCACTCCAGTTAATTTGCTGTTTGGTTAATTCACTTAACATCTGGACAGAGTGCTGTGATGGCTTCAGCTAATCAGGGGGATTTGGCAAGATTACTATAACACAGTCAAACATAAGGTGCATGCTTCAAGCAGAACGAGTTTTTTTATACATTTTTTTTGCTACATTCCCAAGATTGCAGCTAAGATTGTTGGTACAAATGTATGTCTCAGTTTCAGTACCTTCTACTTAAAATATAATAATACTTAATAAAATAATTAACAGTGACAACATGCTATATATTTGTATAGTCTGTAATGCTCATGTAAAAGGCAGCTAAATAACTGATTCTGATCTGAATTTTTAAAAGGCAAAATGAATACTATTAGCATATTACTTAACGTTTTGCAAAAATGAATGCTATTCCACTGACAATCAGCCAAGATTTAATTATTTAATTTTATTATTTAATTAATTTAGGACTGCAGCAGCATTGCTAACGCTAATAACTAACACTAGACCTCAATAATCAACTACAAAGCCCAAACCATTTCACAAAAACTTCAAGTCTTAGTAATATGTAGTAATAAAGTTTTTTTGGACACATTAGACAATTAGCTCATTACTGTGCAACAGAAGATTATGTTGCATACAAACTACACATGCCATGTTACCAGTCCAGTGTAACATATTGTTATTATATTTATTATATTTTTCTTGTAATGGATGTATTTTTTCAGTTTATGTATCCTGAATGCTGCTTATTGGAACAAGTTTTTATTGCCAGTGTTGTCTTCACATGAAATGTAAA
The DNA here is from genome assembly GCA_036984385.1 of Crenuchus spilurus. Classification (NCBI taxonomy): domain Eukaryota; kingdom Metazoa; phylum Chordata; class Actinopteri; order Characiformes; family Crenuchidae; genus Crenuchus; species Crenuchus spilurus. Next base: position 45,763 of record BRDA01001140.1, on the reverse strand, counting down.
GAAATGTACCTTAGACTACCTTAACCAAGCAGTTTCACATGAATCGTCAAATCAAAGAATGAGGTGCACTATGGGTATTCCTTGCCTGCTAGGATGCATTGTTTGTGAACTATATATTGCAATATAATGTGGTATTCTAACAGTGCACTGTATATTCTGCTTTCAGACACCACTACAAAATGTCAAAACCCCTAAAGTACACAGAGAATAGGGCACTGCTTCAGACACACCAAGTGAACCTGTATATCTCAAAACAAGTCATACAATGTCCTTAAACACGCAGACTAGCTTGTGAGATCATAAGATCTGCATATGGTTTGAGTGAGGAACAGCTAGATCATTTAGGTGACTCCCGAGTTGTAGTCATTATCAAAATTAGACTCACAGCTCCAGACCTAAAGAACTACAAAAGCTGACTTCAAATGTGTCTTCTTTTATCTGAGACACCCAAATATGATCAGTATACTTAAGGGGATTCTGGAGTCTAATTATACACCGATCAATAACATTTACAACAGTGGTTTTCTATTCTACTAATAATCAAAATCAATACAAATCTAAATCACACAATTAGGGAGGGTTCCAATTTACAATAAAATAAGTGAACGCAAACAGAGTAAACAAAAAAACAAGTTAAAAGGTATGATTAAAGATGGAAGAGAAGGAGTTATTAATGATGGATTGGGTTGCTATTAGCTGGCTGGATGAATTGCTTCATTCCCCAACACGAACACACAGCACCACACATAGCAATACAAAGACCAGTGAACCTTTACGAGCCGAGACTGGAGGAGGTAAAACCATAGGCTTGAAATGATCTCTCCTTTGGCCTTGCTTCTCTCGTTTAACAATGGAAGAGATGATTCACTTCAGGCAAGCACTTCATTAATAACAACATCTGCACTCTTGTGAAATTGAACTTCACTGCGGTTAATTGAAAGGGGCGAATGAGTTCACATTTGTAACCTCAGGCCATCATATATCTTAAACCTAAGCTGGTCAGGGTCCATGGAAAGTCCAGCTCTGACATTCTTAATTATTTCTCAGAAGTCCAATAAGAATTGCAGTGAAAATTAGTGCATAAGGATGTCTGAGAATGACTCCTTCAGTCTTGGCTTGTTATAATAAAACTGTGCATGCTTGAAAACATCACAGCACCAGCCACCACTTACCAGCACTGAACACAGGCTCCCTCTGTTTGCTGCAGGAGGTGAGAGAGGCAGCACATCATACAACTGAGGTGTGTGTGTGTGTGTACACATGTGCCTTTGTTTTCATACATTTTCAGAGAAAAAAAATACTTGAGAGGAGAAAAAAAACAATCAACAAACAAACCAACAAAGCAGTCCAGACATTAAAAATCATTTAAATTGAAAAGATAAAATAAGTTATTTTTTGGTTAAGGTGAATTTTATAAAAATGCTAAAAAAAATTAAATAAGGAAATGTTGAGGAAATGCCTTTCAATTAGGGATAAAAAAAATTAATCCTTAAATTCTGTAAAATCCTCAAAAATTCAGCAAACCTGATAATTTTAATACTTTATAGGGGTAACTCTTTTTTTTAACTCTTTTAAAGGGGAGAAAATATATTGTTTTTCTGCTCTTGCTGTAAATACATATAAGTAATTGCCAATAATTATCACAGGTAGGCCTGAATTGTGTACAAACAAGCATGTGTGTACATATGCAAAATCACCAGTGTTCAATTAAAAGCAATGTGACATGTTTAGTGTGACTGTCTGAAGAAAAACAAGTAAAAAAAATGTTAACTTTACAGGAGAGGGCAAAAGCTAAGTTAAACTTAAAAGTAAATTAATTGAAAGTAAATGATTCAAAGCAATTTGAGAATTTCTCCTGGTCCAATCAGTAAATAATATAATAATAATAATAATAAATCATACAATGTGACCTCACATTTTGCAGATAACTAAAAATAAAAAATGGAAAATGTTTTTTCTTTGAACAGCAACAATACTGACCAGCTAATGTGCTTATCTTTGTGTTGCACACTTCATTTCTGCAGAACATATTAAAAATATGTCAATCAGCTGATTAGATGATCAGCTGATGTCAGAGCAGCGAGATGTTCATTGTGTGTTTGCTGTACCTTTCACTGGCTCTCTTGCCACTAGAGTTACTGCTGGTTGAGCCGGTGCGCGTGCGGTTGCCTTTGGCCTCTCCTCCGCTGTCCCTCCTGCTGGGTGGACCCACCTGCTCTGATGAACTCGTTCTTTTCACAGTGCTGAGGAAAAACAGGAGAGTGCAAAAGATTAGCCTTCTTTAGACTGCTTGTTCAAAATGTACAGGCTGTTAGATAGATTAAAAGTTCCCAAACTTTTATATTTAGGCATTTCTAACACCTCATTTAACAAATTAACTTTCAGTATGTTTGCACATATCTGATGCAAACATGATGAAAAATCACACTGTCTGTCCCAATGTCCCCTTACAGTGCTATCTGACTGGTACACATGTGGAAAACGTCAAGTAAATCCAATCAAACATGCTTATCAGTGTTTTTGCAGCTGCTTAAAGCTCAAAACACTTTATTTTTTATAATGTTCTATTATTAAACTGTGAATTAGACTTGCATCCTGTAAATTTACACACTACAAATACTTTATTTTTTATTTTTTTATTTTTTTTATTTATTTATTTATTTTTATATTTATAAATAAAATAAAATATTTGTATATTTACACTGCAAATACTACAAATTTACAGCAAATGAAGACCAGTCCAAAATATCAGTTTTTTTTTTAAATTACTAATAATCAGAGTTCTTATTGACCCTGAAAATAAAATATTGGTCCAACCCCAGTAAAAACAGCCAGCACCTGGAACATAATCTGATCATTAGAGCGTGTTTGTTAGGGCCCCTCATTAAAATACAGCAAAGAAGTAATTTAAGTGGGGGGAAAGCCAGTAATGGCCTTATAAATAAATCAAATCTACTATCTATTAGACCTTACACAGAGAGCCACCCAAACTTAGCATAAAGCTCACAGTGATGAATACTATAAGAGTCACTGGAGATAAATTTTAATGCAGCGTATAAACAATAAGCATCCTTCTACAATGTAAAGAAAAGCCTGTTTTATTCCATTTATTCTTACAATAGAAACAAATCCCTTCCTTTATTCGTTCACAAGTTTATTCCCAGAATTTAAGAAATTAAAGGAATACTCTGTCATCTCTATATCTGAGGCAAGAAACCAGTGATACAATAGACAATGTTTTTAAACTCTTTCCCTGGACTAAAAATCAGAATCATGCTGACTAGAAGCTCATGTACAATAGTAACCAGTAGGCAGTAGCTGCTGAATTTTTTTTAAACATTCAAATGCAGCCTAAATGTTTGTAAAACACTATTTCAGTGCAAAGAGTTTGGATTAATACAGTATGTAACCTACATTTTGTCATTTTCAGAAGCCATGACATGGCACAGAGACATTAGGCTGGAACAATCCTTTAACAAGAGCGAAAATTAAAATGCCCAGACAAGTGCCAAAGCTAAAGAAGCCTCGTTTAGACAAATTAACTGTACAACAATCTCTGAATTTTGACTGCTGCTTAAAATTATTAGAATAAATGTTTTTTTCAACCTTCCTCAAAGCCCAGTACTCTTTACCGCGTTATGTTTTTTCACATGTCCGGAACCAGGCCTGTGCATGAGCATAAACATTTACTCAGAGGAGAGGAAATGGTGTTGGAGAGATAACACTGGAAACACCATCCCTGTAGCACTGAGAGCCAGTTATAACAACTATCCAACCTTTACAACTGATGAAGTGAAACATGAAACACATGCTGGATCCCGGGTCACTGCAGCTGGAAGGGGAAACATGTTTTTATTTGTGTTTCCCGTGACATGCTCATGACCAGATTTGCGACGGCTTTGGGTGACCGCAGAGGAGTGAATGTAGACTAGCCGCCCTTTCAAATGCCAGAACAAAGGAAAGTCTCTATCAGCAGTTTATTGGCTGCCAGGCTCAAGCCTAATCCAAGCTGCATGGGCAAAGTTCTTTCAGAGGCCCGCTATTGACTGGTGATGTTATCCTCTGTGGAGGGAGCTGCAGGATGTTTGAACTTGAGGAGGCAGATTTGTTAATAAAGGTACTTCAGACATGAAACTGGAGGGTCTATAGAGTATCTAGGGACTCCACATTCTTCCCTAGTTGGATGGGAAAAAATAGCTGCATGTCCTGGTGGAATGGAGCAGGAGACTTTAAGCAGGCCGGCAAGACAATTGAAACTATGGAACTTTGTGCTGAAGCCAAAGAATGTTCAGTTCACTGCACTGGTTCCTTCCTGAGAAATCTTAAAACATTCATGGCCCTAGTAAGGGGCAAAATGGTAACCCTGTATGCTTTAAACGGGCTATAACACTGGCTTGTTCTTCTGAAAATGTCAACCTTATAAGCAGGCCAGTTGACAGACTTGCTGGGGCCCGGGGCATGAAGGCTTCACACCCCGAACATCCACCCCACAAAAAAAAAAAAAAAAAAAAAAAAAATCAAACCCTGCCTCCCCTATTTCCCCTTTCTGTATGGCTTTCTTCCCCATATTGATCACTTTTAATTTTTTCTGTAATAGATAAGCCTTGTCTTAGGTCTTTTACAATAGCAACAGATCCAGGACTGTTTCTGACGGACGCCGTCACCTACCGTGCAGGGGCTGGGACCAGGGGCGTCACTAGACTCAAGACTGTACTGGGGCACAGCTGGGGCACAGATATGTGTGTGAAAAAAGATTTCTGCTCTTATTTACATTTAAGAAATCATAAATAGTGCTTTAAACTAAACAATCTGATCAGATTATGTTGTTGACTGTATCTTTGATTAATCGCCAGAGTGAACTGATGCATTTGGCCTCCTTGTGAACTTTACTCTAGACTTGTAAACCACTACTGGTACAAGCAAAAAAATATTTTTAGTCATTTTTCTGGAGACAAGAGTATTTTAGCCAATTATAAAGGAAGTGAGACCGCTAATTAGTTTCTATGTCAGTTGTTGTATTAGACTAGTCTAACAAATCAAATTTCGTGATAAATACTAAAGAATTTACATTTATTCTCGTCTTTAGAAAAAAGTGTGTGTATAGACACGGGGTCGACACGGGGTCATGTCAGAACTCAGATCACTGCGGGGACCAGGGTCGGGGACGTGCCATCCACTGCCGCAGGCAGTCTTTGTCAGG
>BRDA01001140.1:8115-20299 GCA_036984385.1 Crenuchus spilurus | reverse complement strand
ATATCGTCATAACACAAAACACTATGACAAAATTAAGAGTTTTATATATCAAACTAACTACTGTTTTTCACCAAGTAAAACTGGTGATCTATCGTCACCACATTAGATAGAAGTTGGTAATTTAAGAAGTTGAAGTTACATGCTATCTAGTGGTCAAAATGAACCACTTTTTGTCATCAATCAAACTATATATTTTGAGAATTAAAACAGTATCACAAAACACAATACTGCTATACTTAAGTGTGTCAGTTTTTCTTATAACCCTATGTATCAGGTTCTCTTCACACTTGAGGCCTCCTGGTTTGTTAACATATAGCCTACATGTAAACCTTTTCCATCCAATTCCAGAATAAAGTGTATGTGTGAAAGGGGTTTATTATAAATGTTCAGGTAAATACAGAGTTCATAGTCATCAGTCGTTGTTGGTAGTTTGTGAAGATTATCATTAATTTTAAATCAGCAAATTTGGTTAAAGTTAAAACCAGGTAGACGCTACATGCAATCGGAAGTCTGTTCCCAGCCTCTTTCTCTGCAAGTCATATATCTGACTGTCCTTATGAATACCGCTGACTGATATTTCATCCTAATGCAGGCAAGTGTTCAAGCAGACCAAAGAGCTAAAAGATGGTGGGGGGTTTGGGCATAAATGTTTGTGGATTATCAAAGCAAAACGGACTCCCTTTAATGTCTCCCTCACAGCGTACTGGCCTCATTAATAAAACATCTTTCATCTTTGGGAGCTGAGGCTGAGCATCCTCGCTGACTCACTCCCGACACTACATAACATCTGAGCCCAGCTCAGGACCAGAAATGAAAGCGAAATCACTCTAAAGCAAGTTTCTGAGGGGCTTTGAGAGGATTAGAACAGTGGACGTCATATTTCCAGGCCTTAGAGATTTCTCCTCTTCTATAATGAGGTAAAAAAACACATTGTATGCGGTCACTGAATGACAGATGCATAGGACCTGGCCAAGCAGAACAGTAGATGGACGTTTCTGGCATTCAGATTTGGGCAGGCCGTAAGACTTTTAGACGACATTTGGGCAAACAAGATGCATCTAAAAACACTCAGGGCCTATCACTAAGCAGGCACTTGACTCACGTGTGAACACCCTCTGCAGAGAGAGGAAAGGTGAGCAGGAAAGAGAAAGTGAGTAGAGATCTATGTGCTATAAATGGATTACAACAGCTTGTGCTCTCCCACCTTGTTGTTTTCACAACCTGAGGTCACAGATTCAAGGTCGAGCACATGTCGGGAAGCTGTGCCAATTGATAAAGAACGTGAGGCATCAATGGGCGTGACTCCAGTCATGTGATCAAGCACAGCGTGAAACCAATAATCTAATCCAAGCTATTTGCAGAAAGAACAGGCACTGAACAAAAGACTGAAACCTCTGACCTCACATCAGTTCAGTTCCACAATAGTTCTTCATGAAATTAGTGAATGTATCCTCAAATCTCAAATCTGATATTCAATAACCTCTCAAATTCCATTCAACTACGTGTTTGGTACAGTACAGTGAGCATTAAAGCACTTATGCAGTAGTGGATCACATTTCATGTAGGAAGCAGCATAATTGTAATTGACAGGAGCAATCCCAAAATCCATGCAGTTGAACTGCGACACTCAGACTGTGAATAACAATCATTTTTTTACGCCCCTGCTATTCATATGAACCACTGGACCAGATTAGAGACACAGGAGGAAAACTAGGAGGCAGCTAGCTAAATTGGGCTCAGCAGCTAAAAATACAGCTGGAGGATGCTCAGAGGAACTTCACGTGTGACCTTTGTTGAGAAAAGGGAAGAATACTTGGGGGAGGGGCAGAGAAAGGAAAAGGTAGATAAATGAGGCCAAATCGCTCCCAGGGGACAACAACATATGTCCTTTAAAGACCTTTAAGGATTCTCTTGACATCAGCAACTTCCTTCCGTTGGGTCAAGCCGAGGTCAATATTTCTCCTATTCCCTTGCTTTTGCATCCTTTGGAAGGATTTAATGGTGTAGAATAACTTACAAGTGAGAGACGATGGTACAGGAGACATGATGATGAACTAGTGCTGGGCGATAAAACGATATCGGATTTTTTTAACGATAATTTTTCCCTCGATAACGATGATCAGCCGGGACAATAGAATTCGATAAGCATTAACGTTTGATTCCATTTCATTTCTAAGCAGCTTGACAGTGAGTTCAGATGTCTGATACTGCTGCTTGTTAGCTCCTCCTCACCAGCGCCGCAAAAATGCTCTGTTGTGTTTAAGACAAGCTGTGATTGGAGGAGAGTGATGTCACTGTGTGTGTGTGTCAACCCGAGTGCCAGCATTAGCCTGTTAGCTTGGCTCTCTAGCCTGTTGTTATGTTGGAGTGGCTGCGGCCGACAGCAATCATTGTAAGTTACAACAATAAAGCGACGACTGTAAATGTCTTTCTCGTCCATCCTTTCAACGCATCCAGCCGGACGCTACAATATTATGTGGCAATAAACATTTTAATATTTTAAACAGTAACATTTCATGTATTTAGTCTGATGTTTTTAAAAAGATGTTTAAAACTATGACAGTGTTAGAAAATTTAATATCGTGATAATTATCGAGACTGATCAATATAGAAAAATGTATCATGATAAAATTTTTGGCCATATCGCCCAGCTCTATGATGAACACTGAAAGATGTTTCTGAGTGCTTGGATGAAGGGCATCTGAAAGAGAAGCAGCCAGCACAAGCCAGCCTTGTATCTGTTTGTGAAACACACACAGCGGCATGAGGGCAGAGGTGTGTGTTTATGTGCATGTTCATTAATCACACCGGCCTCCTTCTCCACAGGCTAGAGACAGCGACGAATCATAGAGGCTGATTTACTATTACAGGCTTGAAGTGGCACAAATCCGATTTTTTTGTGATGAAAAAATCTTTTCAAATCAAATTTGAGCCACTCTCATAAGTCCAGGAGCCAGGATAGAACATGACCTGTTGTGAACTGTAGACGCAGAGCCTCCAGGCAGGCCCCTCCACCCCTCTTTTACTGGTCCTGCCTCAACAGTTTGACAGCAGGGAGGGTGTATGGCGAGTTTAGACAATGGTGCTGTGCGGGCAAACCTCTCCGCCAGGCTCTGGGAGAGGATTAGAGCGATACTGAGCCGATCCTGTTCACTGGTTATCCTTAAGCTCCAAGGCCTGGTTTAGCTCCCTCTGATGATTGGATGTGTAAAGGCTGTTGACAGTGGCTGAGTGTGTTGTTTGCGATCAAAACAGTAGGATGTGCAAAATGTAAAGGCCTTGAAGTAATGTAAGTGATGATACACTGAAGAGACTGCAAAGCCAAAGCTATGAGGAAATGCCTATAAGCATGCATAAAATATACATAAATTACAATATTCTGAACTGTACATAAAAACTTCTCTATGCAGTACCACATCACTTTACTTAATATCGCTGATATGAAGCTAACAAAGCACTAAGAGCATTGACAATATGCTAGTCTAGAGATGGGCGATATGGCCAAACATTTAATCACGATAAATTTTTCTATATTGATCAATCTCAATAATTATCACGATACTAAATTTCCTAACACTGTCATAGTTTTAAACAAACTTTCTAAAAACATCAGACTAAATACATGAAATGTTACTATTTAAAATATTAAAATGTTTATTGCCACATAACATTGTAGCATTTGGCTGGACGAGTTGAAAGGATGGACGAGAAAGACGTTTACAGTCGTCGCTTTATTGTTGAAACTTACAATGATTGCTGTCGGCCACAGCCACTCCAAAATAACAACAGCCTAGAGAGCCAAGCTAACAGGCTAATGCTAGCACTCGGGCTGACACACACAGGAGGTCAGAAAGACAATTACAGACAAGCTTGTTAAACTTAAAGGCTATAAGACAATTCATCTCCAAGCAGCTTGATGTTCCTGTGAATACAGATGCAAATATTAGTAAGACGTTTATGGTCCATGGGACCACAGCCAAGCTCCCTGGACAAAAATCAACCCCAGAGCAGATGAATAGAGCAAATGTCAGACAAAGAGTTAAGTAAAACTTCCAAAGATTTACAAGTTGAAGTCCAAAGTCAAGGTACAACAATGTCTGATTGCAACATCACTTTCTGAGCATCAGTGGGCTCCGTGGAAGAAGATTTCAATGTAAAGAAAAAGGTCAGACTGGGATTTTTACCAAAATGCATATTGCCAAACCACAATGCTTGTGGGGAGGGGGGGTGTTCATTTGACGGACAAAACTGGAGCATTTTGGCAAGTCCAGGAGATCTATGTTCACAAACAAATAGAACACCACACCTACTTTTAAACATGAAGGAAACTTGGTTTTGTTCTGGGGCTACTTTGCAGCATCTGACATGAAGTGCCTTGAATCTGTGCAGAGCACAATAAAATCTCATGACTAGCAAAACTTTCTGGAGTGAAACATACTGCGAAGTGTCAGAAAGCTCTGTCTCAGTCACAGGCAGTGGTGGACAAAGTACTCAACCTTAGTACTTGAGTAAAAGTATTGATACTTGTGGTCAAATCTTACTCAACAACAACTAAAACTTGCTCAGTCAAAAGTTTACTCAAGTTAAAGTACTTACTTTTGAAAATATTTAAGTATTCAACAGTACATGCATTTAAAAATACTCAAGTATTCAAAAGTGCAAATGATATTTTCTAATATCAGTACGTTGCTGTATTGTTTTGAGTGCTTTTACAGAACCTTGTAAGTTGCTGAAATCACTTGATGATGGATTGACATGTAGAACCACTCTGCAACAAAAAGTCTACACCACCTGTAACACTTCAGCATAAAAATGCAATAAAAAATAGGACAACTATTTCTGTCATTTTTTTATATTTATATTTTGTATTAATAAAAAAACATAAGACTGACAGTAACACTGATAACTAAGAGCTACCACACTTAATATAAAAGCTTATAAAACAGTGAAAGCTCTAAAATAAATCCAATTAAAAGGACAACAATATTTTAATTTCTCACTAAAACAACATCCATTACTGTCCACCACTGGTCACAGATCATGGACCTTCAAGACTAAAAGCAGTGAAGAACACCTCTGAACAAAACACTGGGCTCTTCTGAAATTGCCAACAATAAAAAAAAAAAAAACAATTAAAAAAATCTGACCCAATGCCTTGAACATTTGATTAGTAAAAGTGTGGACCACATGTCGACTAAATCCAATCAAAAGTGCTTTACAGTGGAGCGTGACAATCACAGCCCTTTTTCAAAACCAGCTTCTTGCTTATCTGCCTCTGCCTGCTTCAGCCTCCAGGCCTTCTGAAGCCGGGCCCGGCTCCCAGTGCTGTCACTATAGAAATGAGAGAAACAAGAGAAACAGACCTGGCACCGGCACGCTGGGATACAGGACTGAGAGAGCTTTCTGCTGACTCATGCTCTCCTGGGGAACGGCAAGAAAAAGCAGAAGGAGGCCGGGAGCTCTGACGACGACGGAGGAGGCGAGGAGACGGTGCTGGAATCACGACTTGAAAGAGGAAAAGTGGGCCACAGCATTAACTCAGCTTTCCAGCCTTAGACACAACGCTCTTTTCAGCTAGAGTGAAAGCTCTCTTCCACACAAACAAAAAAACAGGACATTGTGAACAAACAAGCTGCTGTGTACAATGTACGAGTGTGTGTGCTTTTATAACAACTGAGCATGTTGTTCTGAGGGCGGGATTTGGAAGAGGCCAAAGAGCTAAAGGAATATATACAGCTGAGAAGGATGTTACAACCAGCTGATCATATGTCACCCTCCTGGTGCAGAAAAGTGAACATTACTAATGTGATGAAACAGAGGATTATTATGGTATACGCTGAGCCAGCAGCACTGCTGCCTTAAAAAATACTCATATCTCCAAAACAGACATTTTACAAGAGACAATAAACACATCTTTAGCTGCAATGTATGTTTATGAAAAATGTTATAACACGTAAAAAAAAAAAAACTGGACCATTTATTTATTCTATTCTATTATATTTGTGACCCCGCCAAAGAAAACCAGGTCAAAGTCTTTTTTTTTTTCTTTTTTTTTTTATTTGTTTTTTTTAAAAAACTTTTTTGTGAACTTAAGTTTTGTTTTTGATCAAAATATGTACTCTGATAGATATCTGAGACTGTTATCTTTCATTTACAGCAATAATACAGAGTGGCTAAGTTTTGTCGCTAATGTGAGTGACACGATATTGACACGATATCTCTAAGTTGCCCAGTGACTTTGGCCTGGTTTTCCCTGGTGGGGTCACATTTGTTTCCCTATGAATCACAAGACAAACACTAGAATACACAAAAACATCCCAAACGTATTAAAAATGTTTAACCTTTACAAGGGATTATCACACATTTTCAACTGGTTTATGCAAGATAGTTATTTTATTTATTTTATTTTAAGTTATTTTAGGCCACTGGCTATTCTATTCTATTCTATTCTATTCTATATGACTCAAAAGACAAACATCAGCATTTTAAAAACCATATCCCAAAAGCATTTCAAATGTTACCCTTAGCACTGGTCATGGACAGGCTTGATGCTAAGCTTATTCATTTGTGGCCCAAATAAGCAGTCATGCAAAGCAGTTTAACATCATTTGCTGCAAGTTAAGCTCAGTCAAGCACTTCATTCTTTACTCTCACAAAAACACAAAAACAGTTAATTACACAAGCAAAAGTGCAGAAAAAAAATTAAATCTGCAATTTAGCGCACCTGGCACTGATCCCTTTGTGGACAGATGTGGTCAAAATACAGGCTGGTTGTTTGTGCTAAACAAAAACATTAGCATATTTTCACATAATTTAAATAATCCTGTCTGCATGACGGTCCCATAAAAGAATCCTTTGTTTGGGAAAACCTTGTGGGAGAGTAAAGGAGTGGAATATCCCAAACTGCCCCCACAAACCAAAACTGCATTATTAGCGAGACCACGTTTGCTTCAAAACAGCATTTTAAATACATAATAATATTAACAATAATAATAATAATAATAACAATAATGTTAATAACAATAATAATAATGTTAAATCTTATATAGTACCTTTCTCAAACACAAGGACGCTTCACAGAGTAAGGACAAAAAACAAAATCACACACATGTAACCTGGAATGCACTGCACTGACAATACAATATGTAAATGTGTCCTTATAATATATCTGTCCTACTACCTAGTTTTGAGTTATAAGTAAAAAGATTTATTCTGAAAGTGGCAGAAATATTTGGGTTGTACTTCTAAGAATAAATTAAGAAGATACTATACCATATATTCAAAATATATTGACCATTTCATTTTACATGAGGAGCTGGTAAATGTTAGGGTCTGAATAACATCTTGGCTCCAGATGATGGGTTACGCTCTTACCCAAAGGGTTGGCAGGAACAAACCTTCATATGCAAGGCTCATCAAAATGAGCACAAATTTATATCATGGTGTTTTCCACTGTACTGATTATAATTCTGATGATTATATAAAATAATAGATTTTTCAATTTTGTTGTTGCATCAGTTTTATAATAACAATAATTATACATATGAAAAGTTCCTTCTTCAAAACAAAGACTGAGACAGATTAAAATTACACAGATTTTATTTATTTAATAGAGGATAACGCACATTAGTACTATTTTATCTAATCAGTTCTTCCAGGTTCTCTCATATTGTCTTTTTTTTCTCCTCACAAATCTTTTATTTATTTATTTTGTAGTTTAGAGTTGGCCTTTAAAATTTGTTCACAGTATCTAATAAAGGCAGACTGCTATTTAATGTTTATAGCTAAACCTACATTTTGGATGGGTTTTATGAGCCGATGGGTTTTCCACATCATGCACAAATGATAAAGTTCTGGTAAACAGTAGCACTGCCAATTAACTAATTTACAAGCTATAGTCTGTGGTGTAGATCGGGAATAATGCAACAAGACCTGAGGGCAAGAAAAGAGTAAGTTATAAAAGTAAAAACAGCACTTAGTGGCAAAAAACAGCCACGTTCAGCCTGGGCCAACATCTACGAAATACATCCATTTCTATGAGCCCATATTCATGTTACACTTACAAAACTGCACATTTGCATGAGATTTTAAGGATTATCTGACCTAGTTCATGTTCCATTGGTTTGGATTGTGGGGCTGCTACTTAATAGTCTGCCTTTTTTGGGGGGAAGGGGACAGAAATTACTTTTTTTTTTTACATGAATAACAGTTTATAATCATGTATACAACCATGTAACCACCAACGAGCAATAAGCTACACTGATAAGAGATAAATGGAGGATCACATTGTGCTTATCTGGGAGCTAAAAATGAAAGGTGCATGACTAAGCTACTTGATTGCATGAAGCTTATTTATTTATGTTTTGAGCTTAAGCTTGGCATCGGTATCTGCCATGTTAAGAGGACGCTGGTCTTAAACTTGCAGCTCTTCCCATAGCCTGAAATGACTCATCCTGCTCTCATTGCATGCCCAGCAGTGTCCATACATTAGAGCAAGAACTTGCTTGTGGTTTTTCAAAATAGGTCATGTAGAATATCTCTGTCAGAGAATCTAAATAAATACAGACATCTACAGATCGATAACAGAGAGAGAGAGAGAGAAACAGAGACACAGAGAGAGCGAGCGAGAGACAGACAGACAGAGAGAGAGAGACAGAGAGACTGCGAGAGAGAAAGAGAGAAAGAGAGACTGAGAGAGAGACAGAGAGAGAGAGAAAGAGAGAAAGAGAGACTGAGAGAGAGACAGAGAGAGAGAGAAAGAGAGACTGAGAGAGAGACAGAGACAGAGAGAGAGAGACAGAGAGACACAGAGAAAGAGAGACAGAGAGAGACAGAGAGAGACAGAGAGACACAGAGAGACACAGAGAGAGAGACACAGAGAGAGAGACACAGAGAGAGAGACACAGAGAGAGAGACACAGAGAGACAGAGAGAGACAGAGAGACACAGAGAGAGACAGAGAGACACAGAGAGAGAGACACAGAGAGAGAGACACAGAGAGAGAGACACAGACAGAGACAGAGACAGAGAGAGCGAGAGACAGAGAGAGCGAGAGACAGAGAGAGAGACAGAGAGACTGCGAGAGAGAAAGTGAGAGAGAAAGAGAGACTGCGAGAGAGAGAGACACAGAGAGACAGAGACAGAGACAGAGACACAGAGAGACAGAGAGAGAGACACAGAGAGAGACAGAGAGAGAGACACAGAGAGAGAGACACAGAGAGAGAGACACACAGAGAGAGAGACACAGAGAGAGAGACACAGAGAGAGAGACACAGAGAGAGAGACACAGACAGACAGAGAGACACAGACAGACAGAGAGAGACAGACAGAGAGAGACAGAGAGAGAGAGCGAGAGACAGAGAGAAACAGACACACAGAGAGAGAGAGACAGAGAGACAGAGAGAAACAGACACACAGAGAGAGAGAGACAGAGAGAGAGAGAGAGAGAGAGAGAGAGAGAGAGAGAGAGAGAGAGAGAGAGAGAGAGAGCTGTTAATGGCTTTGGTGCCCTGAAATGAAAGTGTAGTGAGTAGATGTGTTTCAGAGCTGTTATCAGTGGAGGACGGGGAGAGAGGCGCTCCAGATAAAGAGGCGGCTCAGGTCATGTGGCGGCTGCCATATAACAGCCTCCAAGCCTCTCCACAAAAAAAAAAAGGAAACACTGCCGATAGCTCAGGAGAAAACGACATTTATCCCACAGCAGCCACTGTCTCTTTACCAGAGCACAGAACAATAAATAGTAGCACAGGAGCCACGAGGCTAAAGGAAATCGATGCACACCTGAAAATGGTTCAGCAGCCTGTGATTAGTTATTTTCCTCATATCAATATTTATTAGGAAATTTCTCTGACAGTCTCGCTTTGAACCAAATGATGACAAAGAGAGGAAATTATTTCTGCCATTGGAAAGCCAGATCTGTTTCATGTGTGTTTGTATGTAATCCGTCTAAGAAGCAGTTACACTAGAATGTGGAGTGTGTACAGTAGGGGTGTCTCGATACACTTGAGCATAGGCAATATCACAAAATACTGTTTCAATTCTCAACAGCACATTATTGATTTTTAATGAATATTTTACTTGCAGCGTTGGGTGGCAGACAGTAGTTATTTTGTGTTGTGTTTAAACCCCTGACAAATAGACAGCAATGTTCTATTCTACCTTCAGCCATTAAACTCTTCCACTCCAATAGAAACAAGTAGTGTAATAGAGCATGTACACTTCAGGTGAATTTGTCATCTGAAATTTCAATCCCATTCATTTCCAAAGGAGCAGTTGAGAAAAAAATGTGAAAAACTTTGGGATAGTGAACTGGCTTGAATATTATTTAAATTACATCAAGTTTGACACAGACATGGCTCTCCATCAGCGAGGCTCCATGAACAGTAGACACATTAAACGACAAGCCAAGGCGCTGGTGATGAAAGCGGTCACAGCATTCAGTGGACACATGCCATAAATGTGCACATCTGCTCGTTTACTTAGAACTGCACTGACGTACATCACCCTATGTACAGTATCATAACATATCACAAATATTTTTAATTTGAAACTGTGTACTGTATATATTGTACAGCATCTTGCCAATACACGGCCTTAGTCTACACCAGGGATACTCATTGCGCAGCTCCCAAGCCACATGTGGCTCGCCGTGCTTTATTGGTGGCTCTCGTGATTACGAAAGGTTACGAAAGTACTCAGCACAGCCAAAGTATTTTAAAAGCATGCTACAGAGACATATACTGTAATGCGCTTTACATTCCAAGCACTTACCCTCTCATTTTGCCTCAATTAAAGTTGGTTCCAAATCGGGGATACTGCGGAACCTGGCAACACAGGCACTGTTTCCAACAGCAGGCTGGACGAGACTCTGCTGTTGCCAGGTTCACGGTTCAACACTTATAAAAGAACTAATAAAACACTCATGTTACCATATTATTAATGACTTTAAGATAAATAGCAATAATCATAATAAATCCTTTATAAACAAAATACTAAGTCGTACACTCGTACACAGTTGTTTTGCCATTCGCTTCAAACGTGTGACAGACATATTCTGGGCTAGTTTAAGCTTCTAAAGGGCGGGTTTAGACTGGATATTTTTGTTGGACCTGGCAACCCTGCAGCAGGGTGGCTACATGGCAGCAGCGATTCTATAAGCTAGCTAGAGCAATATATTCAGTGCGCAAAGGTTTAGTCCATAGGTGGGTTGTTTATTTTTCCATTATTTGAGTGATTTGGGGTGATATTGTGGCTCTCTCCTTGACTTTGATCTGTCAATATGGCTCTTTTGAAAAAAATAGTGAGGATCACTGGTGTACACTGTGGTAGAAGCAGACTTTCTGTTAGCAAAGCTGATTCGCCTGTTTCTACAGTTCAGTGGCATTTGGAAAGAAGGAGCTCTACCGTCTTTAGTGTCACCTCTACCTCCGGTTTCTCTGTTTTGTTCTGTAACACGAGGAGACTTTAATCCTAATCCCGTTGCATGTGCGGCCATTAATAACCCCTAGGATGGCCGATAGCCAGGCCTTAGCTTCAGCATAAAGTAGACTCTTCAGGCAGCACTCGCCAGAAAAGACAAAAGTCTTGAATGTCACGTAAGCTTTAGACACTCCAGACCTTGTCTGCCACATCTCATCACGTTTGATTTACTGTAGGATGAAAACCACTGGTCTTTTTGGTGATTTTTTCGTACGTTTTCCCCTTATTTCATTACGTAACTGGTCAGTCGTGTTATTTAAATTGGCAGAAGCCTTTCGGTTTAAGAATTTAAAGTGTTGGTTTGGTTAAAAAGCAAATAATGTTGTGTTTATTGTAAATTTGACTAATAGAAAGTATTGCAATTTAGTGGCACGTTTTTTCAGGCCTGAACAACTACCAGTTATTAGCAATGAAGAAGACTGATAACTGACATGGGCAAGGGCGTAACTTTGGGTCCAACATTGGGGGAGCTGTCTGCATATTTATTTATTTATTAAATCATTTACTTTTCTAAAAGGATTCAGGAGATTTTGGGTTAACCGTATTAGAAATACATTGTAATTCTTTTACTGTGTATTTATTTAACTTTCTTTGTATTTACTCTGCACCTTAAACAATTAAGAAATGCGGAGCTAGCTAACGGTGCTAGCTAAAATACTTGGACTGGTATTCATAGTGTGTCTGATACACAGCGGCATAGTTATTCA
>BRDA01001139.1:50436-63008 GCA_036984385.1 Crenuchus spilurus | reverse complement strand
TCTCTGGTGTCTTTGGACAGCTCTTTGGTCTTAGCCATGTTAGTAGTTGGAGTCTTACTGATTGTGTGGAGTGGGCAGGTGTCTTTATGCAGCTAGCGACCTAAAATATTTGCTTGTAATTTAGAATAATAAGTGGAGTGGAGGTGGACTTTTTAGAGGTGGACTAACAGGTCTTTGAGGGCCAGAATGTTTGCTGATTCGTAGGTGTTCAAATACTTATTTGCAGCAGTAACACAAATAAATTATTAAAAAATCATACATTGTGATTTCCGGATTTTTTCTTTTAGATTATGTCTCTCACAGTGGACATGCACCTCAGATGAAAATTTCAGACTCCTCCATGATTTCTAAGTGGGAGAACTTGCAAATTTGCAGGGTGTTCAAATACTTATTTTCCTCACTGTATTTTAAATCCTCTCACTGTTTTTGACAGAACCTGTACCTGTAACAGAACTCAATGCATTAAATATGACTGTACAACATGAACAGTAAATTGTTAAATTCTTTGTGAACCCTTTAGAAGTTTCTGTATTTCTGCATAAATATGACCTAAAACATCATCAGAAAAGTAGACAAATATTATACTTGCTCATTTATTTGTTGAGGAAAATGATCCAATATGGCTTTTTGTTGGAGAAATGAGATCACAGTGAATACCAACAATGGCTAATTTTACTTATGAACATGGCTTGTGTATAATGTCCTGTTACAGTAACATACTAGAAAGGTTTGGGTTAGCTAACACTAACACTAGCTAACACTAACATTAACTGTGCTCAGTTGGTCAAAAAGCACTCTGACACATCAAGTGTCAAGTGACATTAATATCTGCCTATGTTTGTTTACACCACCTTTAGAAGTGCTTTCAGTAGTGTAGTGTGTAAAGTTACAGTGTTTTGTTTCACATTGTTAGTCTTCTCTCAGTCATGTAAAGTTCAAACTTTCTCAGTGTTAATAAAGAAAATTTGTTTATTTATTTGCTGTTTATTGCAATTCCCCAACTGCACAGTATTTTACTAACTTAGCTACAGTGGCATAGAGCACAGAAAGGATTTCACTTAACTCATTTTTAGGGAAAAAAAACTAAATATAATATACTTTGAAGTATATAATATACAATATAACATACACACATATACAGTGGGGAAAAAAAAGTATTTGGTCAGTCACTGATTGTGCAAGTTCTCCTACTTAGAAAGACGAGAGAGGTCTGTAATTTTCATCATAGGTACACTTCAACTATGAGAGACAAATGAGAAAAAAAATCCAGGAAATCACATTGTAGGATTTTTAAAGAATTTATTTGTAAATTATGGTGGAAAATAAGTATTTGGTCAATAACAAAAGTTCAACTCAACACTTTGTAACATGGCAATGACAGAGGTTAAACGTTTCCTGTAAGTCTTCACCAGGTTTGCACACACTGTAGCTGGTATTTTGGCTCATTGCTCCATGCAAATCTCCTCTACAGCAGTGATGTTTTGGGGTTGTTGCTGGGCAACACGAACTTTCAGCTCCCTCCACAAATTGTCTAGGCCACTCCAGGACCTTTACGGAGCCACTCCTTCACTGCCCGAGCAGTGTATTTGGGATCATTTTCATGCTGGAAGGCCCAGCCACGTTTCATGTTCAATGCTCTTACAAATGGAAGGAGGTTTTGGCTTACAATCTCACGATACATGGCCCTGTTCATTTTTCCCTGAACATGGATCAGTCAAAAAGCTATTTTGGTCTCATCTGACCACATGACCTTCTCCCATGCCTCCTCTGGTCATTGGCGAACTTGAAATGGGCCTGGACATGATTTTGAACCATGATGGCATAGTGTGTTACTAATGGTTCTCTTTGAGACTGTGGTCTCAGCTCTCTTCAGGTCATTGATCATGTCCTCCTGTATAGTTCGGGGCTGACTCCTGACCTTTCTCAGAATCATCCTTATCCCATGAAGTGAGATCTTGCATGGAGCACCAGACAGTCATCTTGTGTTTCTTCCAGTTTCTAACAATTGTGCCAACAGTTTTTGCCTTCTCACCAAGCTCTAAAATTTTGTCGCTGTTGTCCTTAGAAACCTCTCTTGAGTGTGATTGATTGAGAGTGGGGACAGTTGCCTTTTATAGACATAAGTTCAAACAGGTGCAATTAAAGAAGAACCAGCCAGAATTCTTGCTGGTTGTTTATTGACCAAATACTTATTTTCCACCATAATTTACAAATACATTCTTTAACATTCTTTAAAAAGAATTTATTTTCTTCATTTGTCTCTCATAGTTGAAGTGTACCTATGATGAAAATTACAGATCTCTCTCATCTTTCTAAGTAGGAGAACTTGCACAATCAGTGGCTGACCAAATACTTTTTTTCCCCACTGTATATACATACACACACAGTACTAGTCAAATATTTGGACACATTGTATTTTCTGTACAAATGGTCTGTATTGTAGATTAATACTCACGTCTTTATACTTTAGTCTAAATACTAATCTAAAGTCTAATACTAAAGACAGTTAACAGCTGTGTCTTGTCAAGAGTTCATGACTTGCATTTCTTGCCACTTAATGTGTTTGAGACATCAGTTGTGCGTCTACTTTGAAGTAAAATATAAAATCTAAAACATATTTTAGTTTGTTTAACACTTTTAAGTTTACTACATGATTTCTTATGTGTTCCTTCATAGTCTGTATGACATCAGTATTAATTTACTATGCAGGAGAAAAAAGAAAAAAAGAAAACATCAACATGAATGACTCCCAAACTTTTGACTGGTACTGTATGTAATCCATAAACATATGTAATCTTGGTTTAAGAATATCTGATCATACTTTTATAATAAGAGTCCCAAAAAGAATGGTACTTCAGACTGTATTAAGCATTACTAAGTGGTAGAACAGTTCTAGGAGTTCTCTCAGACAATCTGCCATTGACCTTCAGATTTAAGTGCTAAAAGCATTTTTAATTAACTTTTTATTGGCCAATATTTCAAATTAATATAAGTTGTACATCACCAATAAATGCTTCATTAGAACTCATGTTATCTCAGATGTTGAGTCACATTAATATTTATAAATATATCATTAAATACATTACTTTTAAAAATAATCAGTGCAATCTTAAGTCCTTAATAGAAGTAGTCTTGTTGTAAATGTTGCAGTAGTGCTTTTAGCCTTAAGATATTCTCCCGAATTTAAACCAAAAGTCTGCTCTAAACTCCAGAGTTTTGAAGAAGCTGAAAGCTTTGAAGAGCATTACAGAGCAGGGGTCTATATGGACCAACCTGAAACATCTAAAATCAAATATTCAGCAGAAGCACACAGATGTATTTGACTGCTTGCCTGCAGCTGAAAACGTCCAGTGTTCTCATAGACATCAGCTTCTATGTGATGATGACCTCCAATGGCCAACAGTGTAATAGCTCCACACACTGGAGCACAACACAAATGCTAAGGGATCATATAAACAAAAATGACCATCTTACCATTTATCTCAGCTCAGATCTTTGAATGTAGTATTATTTGATGTAGTCTATTTTACTACACTACAGAAAAGTATAATTTAACAAGTGAAACCACCTCATATATAGCCTAAAACTCTTCTGTTGTAAGCTTATTATACTATTATGAGCACAACCAGATTTTTCATGTATATTTTAAGCAACATTTAAAAGAAATGCATCATCCAGATGTGAGATTTGCAGTTTTCTTTGGAGTCTGAATATTGCTTACTAGAAGTTTAGAAATTAGAACTGTGAGTAACATAAGTCACCTAGCTCAGTCATTTCTGTAAAAATATATCACCAAAACATATCTGAACCCACTGTGAACACCTGTGGTCTGCAGATAGCATTTAGGACATATTATCATTTACTGTGAACTATTAAAAAGAACATTATATTATTTTATTTGTTTTATAATTCACAGGAAGTCATAATATATGTTTCATGGAATGAGGTTGTGTCAGTACCCTTGGCAAATTAATTTTTACTTCTGAAAAGTACATTGAGAAGCTTCTCCATGGATATCCATGCAATATTTCAACAAGATAATGCAAAACCACATGCTGCACACATTACAAAGGCATGTCTACAGAAGAAGAGGATGATCTCCTGACATGACGCCAATAGAGAATGTGTGAGAATTTTTAAACAAAAATGAGATGACTACCCTGTACTCTTGCACACCGTCAGACATGTCTGTAGGAAGCCTCAGTGGCAAAATGTCTTTAAAGTGTGGTGAGAAGAAATGGCAACATTACACAGTGTTAGGTCTAAAGTACAGGAATAGATGTGTATTAACATGTAATATGAAGTTGACCAGACAAAACCTGAAATATGTTGGGTTCATACTGTCTGCAGTGAAATAAAAGTCAAAGTAAATGTAAGAAACACTGGGCTTAGCATTTGCCATACTGTCCTAATTTTTTTCTGAGTTGGGGTTGTAAGAGATATAATTGGAAAGTGATCATGTAAACAAGACATTTTTAAGAAAATAAAGTGAAATTTCAAGCTGTTTTTTTGTAGAGAACATTTTATTTGGTGTTTGATTACTATTAAATTTAAATTACTATTAAAAAATATCAACATTAGAACAAAAAGGCTTGAAATGTTTCACTTTATGTGGAATGAATATAAAATATATTCTAAGCTGCTGTCACTGTGATCTCAGAATTGCAAGTTTGAATCCCAGGTTATTCTGTTTGCCATCAGCAACCAGGGCACGAGAGAGCAAAATTGGCAGTGCTTTCTCTGGGTGGGTAAGATGGCACTCTCTCCCCAGCAATACTAAGTAATGTCGGCTGGCTCAGGTGTCTGCCAGGTGATCCATGAGAACTGGGGATCCTGCGCTTTCCTCCGAGCACATTGGCTGTCCAGCTGCGATGTATCTGCAGCAGTTTGAAAAGAGGCGGAGCTTGACTTCACATGCATTGGAGAAGGCTTGTGTTAGTCTACACCCTCCATGAGTCAGGGACATTACAAGTGATAGGGAGATTCAATGAATGGGCAAAAAAAATGTTATGAAATATATGGCAGTTTACCTTTCTGATTTAAATTCTGAACACAAATGAACATTTTCACTAAATTCTCATTTTTTGGAGATGCACTAGTAGAAGCAGAACTGATGCAGGCAATAGACACTGAAGCTTTAAAATGCCATGAAGAGCTTAAATAATTTAGGCTCACCTCCAGCACTCTGTCTCCAATGTGAACCCCGGCCTTCTCCGCTGGTCCTCCTTTACTCACTCTGGAAATGAAGATGCCCTTGAAGATAAAGGACAAATCAAGGTTACGGGAGGATATTTTTACATTGATAGCAAGTCTGGCATCACCACATCACACATTAAAGGAGCAGAACCGAGATCATCAATTAGTGGCGCAAAGGCCACCGCTAATGCATGAGGTCCTTATTTCCTGGCTTCTTCCATTTCAGAAGAAGTCACAGAGATGAATGGGTGACAAGTGGAAAAGGAATGGTTCACTGAAAATCATATTTACACATAATTCAGATGTATCTGGAGTTCAAATTTTGCCTCTTTAGTTTAGAACCTCAGGGTGGTTGACGTTACTGCTAGTCCCATCTCAGCGTGAAGCCAAAAATCAAAGACATGGAGAATGATTTGACTCGCGCTCTCCCTTTGTACAGAGTTTATCCACAAAGTCAGTGCATTGACAGCTCATTAGCCTAACAGCTAACTGCACTGATTTGCTTCTTGCTCATTAATGAAGAAAAGATGAACTTAAAAAAGCGATCTTTTGATAATATATGTATTAATCTCATCAGCTGTCAGAAAGATCAACTGATGCTGTGAATCTGCTATGTTAAAGTATAGAAATATTGACCAGATTTTTTAAAAATCACTTTTACATATTTTTTCCACTTCCACATCAGTGCTACATCAAAACATTTGAATTATAATGCAAAAGTCCATTGTTGCTCATAATGTAATTTTAAAAAGATGACATTTACATTATTTGTTACGTAACAATATTTAAGTCATTAACTCATGAATCTCAAATTATTGTACTTCATTCGGAGTTTGAGAAAATTACTATTCAAGCCATTTCAACTTTTAAACAAAAAGGCTTGAAATATGTCACTTTAAGTGTAATAAATATAACATAAATGGAAGTTTAACTTTTTTAAATTAAATTAGGAACACAAATTGAGATTTTTGAAAATCCCCTCATAGTTGATCAACTAAGTGGAGTGGCTGTGGACCAGCAGGGGACCACAACTGTGGTGCGGTGACTGGACCCTTATGGGGGACTGGCCCTGTGATTTGGCAGTTGCTCCTGCTGGGCACCGCCTCCACTGAGCAGTGGGTGGACCTGCTGGGCTCCCCCTCATCAGTACAGCAATTGGGTGCTGAGGGCGAGCCCCTGTCCTCTTATTGGTTTTCCAACTCATTGGCTACAGCTGGTCGCTGGCTGTCTTACGTGCTTCGTCACCACAGCTTGTTTGTTATTCAGCTTTTCCATTTATAATACCACCACTTTCATTTGTGTGGGTTAGCTCACCCTGATGCCTGTCCCACTAAATCTCCATTTCTTAGTCTTTGCCCTCCATTCAGTTAGGAGGCAGAGGGTTTTTGCTTCTAATGGGGTCAAGTGCCACCATGGGTTCTGTGACACTAAAGCTGTTTTTTAGAACTTGAGCTGCAAGGCTAACATTGCTGACAATCACTTCAATTCAATAGTCACCCGGGTCAACTTGTGAGACCTTCATTAACATCTAGATGAGGTTTGAATGGGTTCAGAGAAGTATTGGTGATGCATTTTTTTACTGAAACTCCTGGAATATTTATGTGACTATTGAGTTCTAGTGTTTGTTAGCAACATTCACAGCTCATGTTTTAAACTACAGAAGTGTAATTTGGGCTCCAAACTTGTATCAACTACATCTGAAGTAAGTGTAGAAATACACTACAAATGGACAAAAAGTATTAGGACAGATGCTCTTTCATTGTTTCTTCTGAAATCAAGAACATTAATAATAGAGTTTATCCTGCTTTTGTTGGAAGTAACTGCCTCTACTGATCAGGGACGTCTTTCTAGATTTTGAAGCATTGCTATGAGGATTTGATTGCATTCAGTGATAAGAATGTTGGTGAGGTCAGGATGTTGGATGCTCACCACCTCATCCTCAACTAATTTTCCAGGGAACACTGATCTGCTGCTCCACAGCTCAATGATGGATGGCTTTATACCCTTCTAGCCCACACCTGGCATTAGTAATGGTGCCAGTCGGTTCATGTTTATCTGCTGCAGAATCCTATTGTATTGGCAGTACTTCTCTACAGGGACTAGACAACCTTTGTGTGTACTTGTACATCTGTGCCAGCAATGGGTGAAACCTAAAGTGGCTTAATGCATTCATTAGAAGATGTGTCCACAAATATTTGGACATTGTATGTAAATATGATTTCTGAGTGAAGTATTCCTTTAATATATCATTCTTTTTCCAGGAACTGATCTGTATTCTTGTGAGCGTGTCGGCTTAATCAGAGCTGAGCCAGTGTTAATGGTAATGCTAGTGGAGTGAGAGTCTGAGCAGAGGAGGTGGAGAGAGATAACTCACCTCATCGTTCTCCTTATACGGCAGGGAGCCTTTCCCTCCTGCAATGCTGATGCCCAGACCACCCCTCTGCCCACTCACTTTGATCAGGAGCTGAGAGCGAGAAAATGAGATGTTAATAGAGACAGAGAGAGAGAGACAGAGAGAGAGAGAGCTAACCACTAAGTCTACTCGAAGGCTAACAAAAATGTCAGCAATTTACGAGTGAAGATGAGACACTTTAACCTCCACTGATATTCAAACCTAATGAAGTACAACAAGGTGAAGCTCCATCAACAGCACACACAGTATGAGCCAAATGTTTAGACACACTGGTTGGCTTAATGCTGTTATTAATCCAACATGTACCAATCAATGCATGCACTCACTTATTATGAATAATAATCTTCTACCATGCAGTGTAGTTTGTTAAAGAAATGGATAAAAAAATCACAGAAGCATATATTTAATCTTACCCCAGATGTCATCAATTGGTTAAGACATGTTTGCAGTCCAAATGAACACTAGAATTTCCTTATTCACCTAAATTAGCCCAGTTATTTCTGTCAAAATATCACCTTCAGATCTTAATGGTGGTTCACAGAGCCACATTAAAAAGTTAAATACTTTGAAATAGCTAATTGTTTTTCAGACTTTATTTAAAAAAGAAAAACGGTCATATTTTATATTCATCATTACACATAAATTGACATATCAAGCCTTTTTTGTTTTTTTCTGTTGATCATTAGTTAGTAGGCTGTGTGTGTGGCCAGTGTCGGATTGGTGCCCTGTTCTTGCTGTAGCTAAAATAGCTGTATGCTGTACCTGACTTCCAGTGAAGGAGTATGGGGACTCAACACAACACTGAACTGGATTAAGTGTAAAGATATTTGGAATCAGACTCAGAGTCAGATTTATTTGGATGGATGGATGGATGGATGGATGGATGGATGGATGGGTGGATGAATGGATGCATGGATGGATGGTTGATTGAGTGGATAGTTGGATGGATGGCTTGATGGATGGATGTATGGCTGGATGAATGGATGGTTGGGTGCATGGTTGGATGGATGAATAGATGGGTGGGTGGGTGGATGGATGGATGGATGGATGGATGAATGCATGGATGGATGGTTGGTTGAGTGGTTGGTTGGTTGGTTGGTTGGATGGATGGATGGTTGGTTGAGTGGTTGGTTGGTTGGTTGGATGGATGAATGGATGGTTGGATGGATGGACGGATGGATGAATAGATGGGTGGGTGGATGAATGGATGGACAGATGGATGGATAAATGCATGGATGGATGGTTGGTTGAGTGGTTGGTTGGTTGGATGGATGAATGCATGGATGGTTGGATGGTTGGATGGTTGGATTGATGGTTGGATGGATGGATGAATGGCTGGATGGTTGGATGGATGAATAGATGGGTGGGTGGGTGGATGGATGGATGAATGCATGAATGGATGGTTGGTTGAGTGGCTGGTTAGTTGGATGGATGGATGGATGGATGGATGGTTGAGTGAATAGTTGGATGGATGGATGAATGGCTGGATGAATGGATGGTTGGATGGATGGATGGATGATGAATAGATTGGTGCGTGGATGAATGGATGAATGGATGGACAGATGGATGGATAAATGCATGGATGGATGGTTGGTTGAGTGGTTGGTTGGTTGGATGGATGAATGCATGGATGGTTGGATGACTGGATGGTTGGATTGATGGCTGGATGGATGGATGGATGAATAGATGTGTGGATGGATGGACAGATGGATGGATGAATGGATGGGTGGTTGGTTGGTTGGATGAATGAAGGGATGGATGGATTGATGGATGGCTGGATGGATGATTTCATGGATGGATGGTTGGTTGAGTGGTTGGATGGATGGATGGATGGATGGATGGTTGGATGAATGGATGGTTGAGTGGATGGTTGGATGGATGGATGGATGGATGAATGGAGGGATAGATGGATGAATGCATGGATGGAGGGATAGATGGATGAATGCATGGATGGATGGTTGGATGGAAGGGTGAATGCATGGATGGATGGATGGATGGACGGAGGGAGGGATGGATGAATGCATGGATGGATGGTTGGATGAATGGATGGATACATGTTGAGCAGTATGGCTTATAGCTCATGAAAATTAGAAATCCAGAATCTCAAATTATTGAGATTTGAGTAAATTACTATGCAAACAATATCAGGCCTGAAATATGTTACTTTACATGTAATTAATATCAAATATTTGACAGTTTACCTTAAATTATAAACACAAACGTTTTCACATTGTACTCCCATTTTTGGAGATGCACTGGTAGTGGATGTGGTTTAGGACACAGACTGACTTACTGTGAACTACTAAAATTAATAAAACCTCACAGCTGCAGGCAGGGGCGTAGCACCAAATTCTGGGCCCTATGGACAAGCAGTGCCAAGGGCCCCTCGCCTCTATTATTAAATATTATTTCCTTTAATATTTAAAGGAAAATAAAATTCCAGACTCATCAAGGGCCCTCCCCCCACTTGGGGCCCTGGTAACTCAGTCCCCCTTTTCCCCTCACTACCACGCCCCTGGCTGCAGGCAGACACTTCAGATAGCAGCAGGTAGAAGACTGAGATGACCAGATTCTTCCATATTTATGACCATCATCATCACTAAGATAGCAAATGAAGTATTCAGCTTCACATTTTTTAAACCTCACAGTAAGCTGTTTAAGATCTGGACAAGGTCTGAGTCGGGTGAGAGTGCTGGTGATGTATTTGTAAGAAACGATTGGGCTATTTATAGGTGAGTTCTAGCCATGTTAGCTTCACAGCTCCAGTTCTAAGCTAAAGAAGATAAATTTGACCCCAAACATGTCTTGACTGATGAGATACATCTGAAGTAAGTGGAAAAGTGATTAAATGTTTTCATCGATTTCATCATTGTGTGCTCAGTGCACCCATCACAGCTGAACAATAGGGCTTGTTTTATTTGTTAATCTGTGTTTTTTGCAAGATGAGGTTTAAGCCAAAGGCAAAAACATGCAAAACAGGACTCCAAACATAAATATTTTAGTGAATAATTCCTTTAACACTAAGCTATGGTTACCAAGTAACAAAACTAAACAGGAGACTTGTTTTTCTTGTGAAGTTAATGCATGATGCATGTTGTATAATAATAATGATAATGATAACAACAACAACAATAATACTACTAATAAAAATAGCAACAACAACAACAACAATAATAATACTAATAATAATAATAACAATAACAACAGTGCTATTAATAATAATAATAACAATAACAACAACAACAACAACAATAATATTAATAATAATAATAACAATAACAACAACAACAACAACAACAATATTATTATTAACAATAATAATAATAATAACAACAAAAATACTACTACTAATAATAATAATAATAATAATTATTATTATTATTATTATTATTATTAGTAGTAGTAGTAGTAGTAGTAATATTTCATCATGGGTTTCTGCTGCTGAGTGTATGTTTCTGCACTTACTCTTAATGGCACTTGGGACATGAATGATTTGTATTGGCAGGGTCGTTCAGTCAGAGCTGATTGGCCAAGCCTCACTGAGCTGAGCTGGTAATCTGGCTCGTTAATGGTGTCTCCTTGGAGATGGGTTGCCAGGCGCTGCGCTCTGTATCTCTGTAGTTTTCGGTCTTGCCGGTTTGTCCCACTGGTTTGCCTCGGCCTCCGCACAACTGCCTCCGTCTCTGAGACAGCTGAGCTATCCTGAGAGAGACCCAGAGAGAGAGAAATATTTGAGATTCAACGTATACAAATGGAATATATATACACTGTATATTCTAGTTCTTTGTGTATCACATAGTTTGCATGACAAAATAGAAAAAAAAGTTTAAAATTAGGAATGATTTTTTCAAAAATCATTTTTAGACTATTTTGCTCAGATGTACTGGATCAGCCAAGGCATGTTTGGACGTCTTTACTTTAGAACTAGAGCTGCAAGACTCTATCACCCAAACTATTTATCACCCAAACAGCCACTCAAACATCATTAAAATCTTAATGAATGTCTGACTTGAAACTTTTCCACTGGCATACTGCCGGTTCCAGTGCACTATTCTTCAAGTTTTCCAAATAAAAACGGCTCCCAGCTGGCAAAACTGGTTTTGTTCAGAGCCCATTATCTTGCTGGACTGGAACCAATGAATCTACAGTGCAGGTGGTCGAGTAACAGGGCCCTGGAGTCACCATGTAAAGCTGTTCAAGCACAAAAAGTGCAGCTAAATGCTGCAGAAAGGGCTGGGCTTTCAATCAGTGGAAATGCTGCTCCTTTCCTAAAAAACTTCACACAAACCAGCATCATCCCCAACTAGTCAAGTGTTTACAGGCTTGCAGCTCACGTTCTAATTTACAGAAGCAAAATCTGGATTCCAGACATGTCATGGATAATCTACATCTGCATTACGTAGAAAAATATGTAAATATAATGGTGAACCAAGAGCATACCGAATGAACAGTGAAGTGACTCTAAAGCCTAAAAATGCCAGGCTTTGTAGAACAAACCTTATTTGCATCCTTAAACATCTGTAGGTCATGTGGTCAGTGATAAGCAGCCTCACCTCATCATTGGGCTCCTCTATCTCCTCCGCGTCTTTCTCTGGACTAGAGCTGCGACCATGCACGTTATCATTAACAGGGAAAAGGCTGAGGGCACCAGGGAGCCACTCTCTCCCCGTCACCCAGCGCAGGCCAGGAATGGGCCAACCATGACTGCCATTACTCCCTGAGGCCTTAGCAGCTCGACATCCCTGCAGGGACACAACAGCATAGCCAGTCAGACAGAGGTGAGGAATTAGCCAGGAGCCTTCAGCTGCCTGCTGGATGTCTCTAAGGAGCATTAAATCAGCAGCCTGATAGATGGTCATTGACCAGCCTGACAAAGCTGTCACACAGTGTATATGAACCGTACTCAAAAGCAATACAGGAGTGATGGCTGCTCTCAACTGGAAATGAGCAATGTGCTGACATT
>BRDA01001139.1:17536-27692 GCA_036984385.1 Crenuchus spilurus | reverse complement strand
GCATCTCCCAAGTTAGCCAAATTCAGCCGAATCAAATGATCAGCCTTTGGGACTGGTCATGTCACACCATCATTCTTTTGGGCCTAAAGCAAAGAAACAGTTTTATTCTGTGCTTAAAGTCACACAGAAAATAACCAGAAGAAATAAAAGAGGATTATTGTTTGAGGTTATATAGAGTGCACCATTAGAATTCCAGGAATTACAAGCTTGAAACACAAGAGTAATAACTTTGGACCATAA
The DNA here is from genome assembly GCA_036984385.1 of Crenuchus spilurus. Classification (NCBI taxonomy): domain Eukaryota; kingdom Metazoa; phylum Chordata; class Actinopteri; order Characiformes; family Crenuchidae; genus Crenuchus; species Crenuchus spilurus. The sequence goes on along the minus strand of BRDA01001139.1, from coordinate 27,452 downwards.
ACAAAACTTTTAAGAGGGTGAAGAGGGGAAAACAGTCTAAGAATGGGACATTTTCAGCTGTTGAACATAAGCACAGCTGATTATGTTCAGTCAGCAGGGATAGCTTTTATGGCAGGGTACAGCTTACTGTTCTATAGCTCGTCAACTTCAAGGAAAGGTTAATTCAATCATATTTAAACTTTCCATTCGTTCCACACAGACCATCAACCAAATTTTGCTTCTTACCTTTGAGCTGGAGCTACAAGCGTAACATTACTAACACTAGACCAAATGACTGGGAAATTTAGGTGACTATGGAATTCTGGCATTTTTGTTTGTGAGGTTAGCCATGTAGCTCCAGTTATGAACTAAAGAAGCCAAATCTGGAAAACAAATCCTGGGATCCTGTGGTAATTGGAAATGTGTGTAAATATGGCAATTTCCTTCTTAATGTTCTAAACCGAGACATGTCCAAAGACTGGACTTACGAGGCTACTGCAGCTAAAAATGAAAAAGCATCAACTACCATGTATCTAACTGCCCACGTACACAATCACATACCCACCACAAAGTGTGTCACAATATTATGTAACCTATATGCTTTTAAACACTGCACACTTTTAGCTAAAAACATGGAAAAAGTACAAATAAATGAAATCCTAGCAGCATTGTTTTTAGCTATGAAACATGCTTTTGCTAATTTCTTGCAGAAACAAGTCTTGAGATTACTTGTGAGATGATGTAAGCATGTTTCTCAGGTGTAAAACATGCCTTGTCAGCCTCATTGCTTCAGTGCAAAACCAAAGCACCCATAACAGATCAGCCAGGGCTGGATTTAGGCAAAAGACAAGAATGGGTTTTCTGGATTTAATTTAAATGTAATTAATTTTATTTTTATTTTGCATTTTACCCCTCAAGAGATCATACCAACCACCAAGGTACACCTCTGCAATCACACAGCAACTGTCTCGCAACACTATCAATCACTTAGAAGACCATAGCAAGCTCCTGGCAACATCTTACCAATCACTCAGGAGACCACAGCAAGCACTGGCCAACACCTAAGCAACCAGCTAGCAATGCCCCAGCAACCACTGAGGGATTGCTTAAGCTGTGAAATCACTCTGCATTTTCTTAAGTAAATGTAATAATCTACACTGAAAAAAGTGGGACTGGGGTCAATTCATATTGAGTCAAAAACTAGTAGTAACTTACACATAATAAAAATGACTTTCTGCAGTTTGAAATCAAATGGAGCTAAATGTAACATATTTGAATGCATAATTATTTGCATATAATTGTTGTAATTGTATACTTATTGTTGCATAAATAAATGTTTACCGGCATTATTTTTATTTTTAGATTGTAATCTGTTGACTTGTCACAAAGAAGAGATGATGTTCAGTAGATTAAAAATAAATAAATTATGTCAACAAATTGACATGTAACATTATGAGTTCTGTAAAACTTGAGTTTGCACAGTTCATTTAAGTACAGTAAGAGTTGAAATGTAATTGTGTTAAATTAAGCAACAATGTAAATCAAATTTCTTCAGAAATGTAGGAAATGTAATCTCCAGATATTTAATACACGTAAATAAAATTTTTCAAGATATTTAGTAAATGTAAATAAATATTTTATAAAGATTTTTAGTAAACATTTTTAGTCAAAATGAATAAATTTTCCTGGTGAAATTGATTTGTTTTTACTCAATATTTTTGAGTTACGTTAATTCATATGTAGGCATGCTATTACTAAACACATTTTAACTGTTAACCTTTTTAACATGTACCTATTTTTATTCCAATAGAGCCCAACTGCTTAAATATTTTTTTCCCTGTCATCATTAATCACAATGCCAAACTTTGCTTTCCATGTGAAAATTCTAATGAAGCAAAGTTTTTAAAAAAAATCTAGGTTTGTTTGAGTGTTGTTGGAGTGCTGGGAAAGTATTTGGTGAAAGACAGACATTAACACATTAACACTGTGACCCGTATTACCCGGTTTTGTCCCAGAGGAATAGAAAAAAACCCTCATGACAGCAAGTAATTTAATTTGCATGGCCTAATTGTTGAAGCGCTTTTCTGCGCTGAATAGAGCAGCAAGCAGTGCAAATCTGCTGTGAAAGGCCTTGTGGTCCCTGTGTTACAGTCATAATGAGAGGGCTGGGGTGGGCTGGTTGGGGGATGAATATGGCCTAAAAAAGAATTGCGTTGCAGGATTAAACACGCAGCTCTGAGATTTATAGCTATAAATAATATCTCCTCGATGACAGACCGTGCTCTTTATGGCCTCGGATCGAGAACTCCACCCCTAGTCCCTGCCCCTTTACCATTGTTGGACAACATTGAGAGGAAAAAGAATACATACTGTGAGGTAATGTGTTTTCTTGTAGGATGCTTTTCAAACTACTGCAGGCTTTAGATGATGGACATAAACAATATACTTAAATGAAATCTTCCTTTAATATCATAAGGAAATTTGAAAGCACTCCATTACAAAGTCTAATCACTCACGAAAAAGAAGTAGGACCTGAGCATTTAAACCACTCGCTTTTAAACAAGCGCAACATTACCTTTTTATAGAAAACACAGAAAAACTAAGTATTCTATATGATTTAAGAAAGGAGCTGCATCGTGTCACAACTGGCAAAGCAAAATGTTTGCATGGCGCTTTCATTTTAGCATGTTTTCTCCAGGGTGTATTTTTAACAGAATTCAAAAATCTGGTAGTTGTCCGTCATTCATATTAAGAATGTTGCGTTCTGTTTACCAAAACGTTCCTGGCGTGTATGAGTGCTTGCATCCCAGTAAAACCTGACTTCACTAAAATTCTGGGTTCATGAATAAAACAGGAGATAAATATGTAATAATTATTCAGCAATAATGTCCATCATTTTAGGTTTAAAAAGAGCTTAAAATCTAGAGTTACCCAGCTAATCTTACAGTAAGTGTTACACCAGTGACTGGTGCCACCCTTAAACAGAAAAGTGTAAAATTCTAATTTTGCAGGAGAGTGTAGAAGCTAATGTAGCATTCAAGTAATGGAAGTCAACCAAAAGTCAACCAAAATGTTTTCAGAGATAAATATGTAATTGGCCTTGCAGCTCCAGTGCAAAACTTAAAAAAGTAAATGTACAAATAAACCTTTTATGTTGGAGGAACATTGTGCAAACGTGATGCAAACCTTCAACAATGCAAAAAAAATGATAATTCTAATCCCGTTACTGCACAATAAGCTCTTCAGATTGTGATCAGAGAGTCTGCTATTTGGCTGCACCCAAGACAGGCCAAAAGAGTCAGGCCAGCAAGAGGAAATTACACAGGAAATTAAGTCAGGGAATGACACAAGGGATAGAGAGGAGGAAAAACAGAACGTAAATATCAGACGGACATCTCAATCTCCACACAGCTTTCAAATCCAAAGAGGTGATACATGAACCCACAATGCATTTCAAGTGAGCTGAAATGACCAAAGCCATTTGCAGGTTCATGTCAACATATCCTCAGAAACACAGGCATGCTGTGGAGATGAAAGTGGCAAAACTAGGTGTGAGATGGGCAGAAATAAAGTAAATAAGAATGATCCATCAAAAGACTAGAAGGCCACAAACCACCAGCTGTCAGTGTCACCCAGAGAGCTGCAATCACAACATGCCAGACGTCATAGTGACAAGCATTAAAGCACTCAGAGAAAAGAGAACAGCTATTGTCTCCTGAAATTCTCCTTCCAGCATTCAAGGTTACAGCAAACTGGCACAGGCTGGCATGGACCAACAGTTAGACATGTACTAAATCCCTCATTCCTCCGCAAATCTAACTGCAGATCATTCACAAAGCTCACATCTCTTTGAATATAATATTCACAAATTAAATACAATTATTGTTCTCAGAAGTTGTGGACCATAATTCTGTGTCCTTTTATTGGCTCTCACAGATTAACTTGAACCCAGAGCACCTACTACTGAACACTCTACTGTGACTCCTTATAAGTGATGTGAAATTGACACTGCCCAAATGTGCCTGCACACAGAGTTATTTGACCTCTGCATTTAACCCATCCTCTACTGAACTAGGGGGCAGTGAGCACACTTGCCCATAGTGATGGACAGTTAAATCCAACAGCACGAGGGAAGCAGTTAGGGGTTATTTGCACTGGTACTAGCGACCTAATTAAGCAACATTCCAGCTGTCTCATGGGCTTAATCATAATGGCTGCTGATGGACATAATGTAACAAGAATTACATTGAAACACCTTCAAATTAGATGTTGTGTTATTGTTCGTTATCCTTTTCCTTTTTGGTTAGGAATGCTGTTTTTTTGTAAACTATGTGAAGGGTTTCTGACAAGAGTGTCTGTTAAATGATGTCAAATGTCTGCATAAAGTAATCAAAACAGTACATTTAAATTAAAATAATTCATTTAAATTGTCAGTACGATATCAGTACTCGAAACAAGCAGTTGTTAATTAGCATACTTGACCAAAACATTCCATATCTGAACAAAGATTATGCATAACTTCTTACATTAAATATTAGGCATGCATGATATACTGGAACCTGATATATTATTTGCTGATCAATTGAAAAACTATAGTGTTAAGGGCCCCATATTAAATTTACGGCTTACAAGTGATCATTTTCCTTGTGTCCTATTTGTAGCTTGTACAGAACTTTTCCTTCTTCTGGAGCCATAGTACCTTTTGCTAAAGACTCTCTAACTGACTGTAATGGTTGCCAATGGCCATAAAATAGGGTGAATTTTACATTACATTATATTATTTACATTCAAATAATCAAAATTATTGCTATGATATCTGTATCAGCCAAAATCAGTCGTCAATTATCGTCTACTGTGTCAGAGCTATATAACAGTGCATCTATACTAATTAGTTAATTTCAAACACTGTATTTAGTTAATTAAAGAGGCAACTGATTTTTCATTTAAGATATTTAAATACTGGTTTGTCCCATTAAATATAAAAAAGGGTTTTATACTGTGAAGTACTGAAAATGACCTTGTGGGTTTCATTTAGACTACAGCAAGAACCGACTACAATAAGTGCATGATTATATTTTAAATTATTTAGTTAGTACTACTCATCACGACTGCAGCACACAGGCATTTAAACCGTGTATAAAATGTGAATCCTTTATATTATACTGTTAAGCATTAGACAAATCATTTCTGACCCAATGTATTTAATTTATTTATTCAATAACTATGCAGTGATTGATTTATTATGTGCTGTGAGCATCTATATCATTTATTGACTGGTTAGAGACTCGACTTTCTGCTGTATCAGTATTTTGAAAGATAATTCTGTAATCTGAATAACACAGAGCAGCAGGATTGGTGATAAACTCACATGCACTTAAAGTGGGTGTCAAAATAGACATCACTTGCATGAATCTGTTTTAAAGCTACAGTAACAAAAAACAGCAAAGAGATGCTAAATGAAAAAAAATGGGAAAAATAAAATACAATAAAATGCTTTGAGCCCTTTATGTAGCACACTGATAGCATTTTGTGTATGTAGGCAGTATTTAGCGGTGAAAGGATGCTTACTTTCCAATATTGTCAGGAAGCGCTTGTAAAGAAATGTCATTGATGGAAAGGCATGTGAGATTCCTCAGTTCCGGGAAGCTCTCCGGCAATCTGAAACAAAGAGAGATACCGTTTTCATGGCTGAAGTTAAAGAAGTCCAGTCTTATATCTATGAGATGTATGTGTATATGGCATTTACCACTGCAGTAATTTTAATGTGTTTTCCCCAATGATTTCTATTATAAGTGGATTTTGAGTTTTGTCTATGCACAAGAAAACAAGCAATTATCTGCACTTAATACAAATGTCAGGTAGAGAGTAGACCAAGTAGATGGAGTAACTATGGGTATTTGCTTTAAGGATTAAGTTTGAAGTATTAACATATTCGATACATGAGAAAGTTTTGTACAAATCTGTGGATTCTTTTAGTCCATTATCCTCCACAATGATGAAACTCATTTATCTGTGAGGCACTGAAATGACTACAGGACGACAGAGTTTCTAGTTGTTGTATTTCTTCCAAATCCAGATATAATCCCTCCTTTTAGTGATCTTGCAGGATCTGTATTTTCTCATCAATTTTTGGTTCTTCTCATCCATATAATGCTCTAGCAAGTAGTTTATGGAGCGGAAGATCCCCCATCCAAACCAAGTAGATTGTTAAGACTCTTCAAAAGCATCCCTTGTCCTGTATGGTGATTTGGGAGGGATTTGGGAGACAACAGAAGCCAGGAAAATCACAGAGATTTGTGTCCAGATGGGGCTGAGCATGATCAGACAAGTATCAAGCTATAAAATAGTATAATTTTGTATTTTTTTTCCCCAGAGGAGGATGGGCAAAAACACTGACATGGAGAACACATAATGTAACCCAATAGGGCTAAAAATTAAATATCAACAGTCACAATCCTTATAAAATAAGTCTAAAAATGGCCATATGGATCTGTGCAGGAAATACAAACAGAGCACACAGCTACAGTAGATTACAATAATCTCCAACATGACAGCACTACTGATTCAGACCTTAAAATATAGCAATATGTATAAAATCAAAATATCTTTTTATTTATTTATCTTTTTTATTAAGCTCAGTAAATTCATAATCGAGCATCCCTACTACAAACTAACCCTTAACAAGTCTTAGGGCCATTCTATAAAGACCAGACCAAGGGTAATAAGGCAAAAGTCTGATGTAAAGAGCACATCAGTACAATCAGTGGCAGAACTGATGCTCATCATGCAAAATGTAACGGCAAACAAATACAATAACATTCAGCCTTCTTAAATCAGATCCAATACTTTCCACAAACACAGTGAGAATAGTATGAGAACCAAACTCAACAAATAATCAGATTAAACGAATGCGTAGGTGGATTAAAGCAAAGAAAAAAAATACAGCACAATAGCTGCTATATCAGGCTTTAGCGGAAAGGTCAGCGATGATGACGACAATGACAACAATACTGGAGGTCAGTCACCTCAACAGAAACACAAACCCATTAATTACAGCTACATTATGTAAGATATTAAATCAAATGAAGCAAAAATTCAAGAATATATATTCTCCTCAGTTACCTGGTCAATGGGTTTCCACTAAAATCTGCAACCTGAAGAGCTTTACAATAGGAAATGCTTTCTGGAATTTCTACAATGTCTGCAAAATAAAGAGGAAAACAGGTGGTTACTCAGGACAGGAGTATTTTACAGTTTCTCACTGTACTGTATCAGCATTAGGAATGTTTAGCATCAACCTGTAAAGGAGGCACAATGATTCAGAATGAGGTCAAAGTTCAATTTCACTTCACTGTCAATGTTTAACAAAAGGACTTCGCAAGTCAGTCTTAGTGTAAACAGACACAAGACATGAAACAGCCTCAGGACGGAAATGACCGCTTAAGACCTTCTGAGTCTCAGTAAATTATGATGGGCTGTGCCAAACGTGGAGGCCTGGTTGTAAAATTGCCATTTGAAGTTCAAAAATAGCGGGCAGAAAACAGATAATTATCATCCTGGCCGTGTTCTTGCAGGAGATGCTCTGCAATCCAGGCTGGGAAATACTTTGGAGTAATGTCGCTGCTGCTAATCTCAGAGTGCTCCGAAAAACCCAGAGAAAGATGCAAAAATACGCTGGGTGTGTGCAGCACAGTATGAGGGAAGGGCCAGAAACGACAGTCCACACCCATTTCCCAGACAGTTTACAGCAAGCTCAGCAATTAGGCCAGCAAAGAGCTCTTGGTGGATTTTTTAATGAGAAAGAAAACACAAAAAAATGCAACTGTGGTTGGCATCACTTTGTGTCTTTATGATCTTTATGAACTAATAACTGCACTTGTGTCATAGCATTATTGTGCATCGTCATCCATGGTATAAAAAAGCTAATCAAAAATATCCATCAGTCAACTTGGCTGTAAAGGAATTATAATCGACAATAAAAAAGATCATCATTGCTACACCCTTTCATGATTTTGTCTCCTGCTGATCTTAGTGTTTCTCATCCTCTTTTACCAAGTACACCTGTCTTTTCCAAACCATTCTCCCACACCGACGCTAAAACAGCAAGAGAATCAATATATTCTCTTGCTCTGCTTGTTTACTGTCCAGCATTTAGTCTGTAAAATATTTGTGATAACTAATAAAATGTTCTCAGATCATATTCAAAAGATCGGATTAAAGTAAAGCTTAAGGTACAGATACTTTCCATATAACACAATAGACTTCACTATAACAAACCCTTCTTTTAAGTGGATAACACTCCCTGGCATGATTTGAAATCACTGATGACTTTGAGACCAAAGTAAACGATCAATAAAACATATTATCTGGATAATTAATAATAGATTATGTTGCTTGTTTGCTTTCCACAAACTCGATTGTGTTTAAGCCTTTAGAGAGCCTTGTGGTTGCAAAACTTCATTAATCTCACCAATGAACTTGGGTCTGCTGCTATTTCTCTTCTCAGGCACTGAATCCACAGATGCCTTCGCATTGCTTTAATTTTTACAGCAAAAAACAACACAAAACAAAGTGTTACCAGGTTTACATGTAGCATTACAGCCCCACACGGTGTTGTTAAAAATTGTGATTTCCAAGCATGTTGTGCTTGTCTGTTATGCATTTTTCACTCTGAAGTGTCTAAACCCTTTGTTTACAAACATTTGTTCTATATGTTACCTCAAATTCAGTTTGACAGCTTGACATTTCACAGCAACAATAACAAGAACACCTTCATGCATTTAATGAAAACACTAACAGAGAGATACTTGAACAAAGTGCTGATGTGTGTGTATTTCATAATTGTCCTCCATTGGAAATGAAACATTATACTTCACTGTGAGCATTATCACACAAGCAGCTATCAGAAGACATCGAGGTCATTACCATTCCGAGAGACGTCGAGCTCCACGAGCTGCATGAAGTTGGCGATCTCAGAGGGAAGCTTCTGGATCTCATTATCACTCAGTCCAAGTTTTCTTAACTTCACCAACTGGAAAAATTGCTGAAAAAGAGCAAGAAGACATCAGAGAAGAGTAAACCTCTGTAAAATGTTAGTGAAGACATGTTTTCTGCACAGTCTGGTCGTAATCTGAGATGGTAGGTCATGTTATAAACACACTCACACACACACACGCACGCGTGCGCACACACACACACACACACACACACACACACAAACATGCCTGTCGGTGCTCAGACCATACGCCGCACACTACATCAAATTGGTCTGCATGGCTGTCACCCCAGAAGGAAATCTCATCTGAAGACAAATTACTGGAACCATGTCCGATGGTCTGATGAGACCAAGATTAATTTGTTTGGTTCAGATAGTCTCATGCATGTGTGGCGGCAATCAGGTGAGGAGTACAAAGATAAGTGTGTCATGCCTACAGTCAAGCATGGTGGTGGGAATGCCATGGTCTGGGGCTGCATGAGTGCAGCAGGTGTTGGGGAGTTACATTTCATTGAGGGACACATGAACTCCAATATGTACTGTGGAATAATGAAGCAGAGCATGATCCCCTCTCTCCAGAAACTGGGTCGCAGGGCAGTGTTCCAGCATGATAATGAGCCCAAACACACCTCTAAGACGACCACTGCTTTATTGAAGAGGCTGAGGGTAAAGGTGATGGACTGGCCAAGCATGTCTCCAGACCTAAACCCAATAGAACATCTTTGGGGCATCCTCAAGCGGAAGGTGGAGGAGCGCAAAGTCTCAAATAGCCACCAGCTCAGTGATGTTGTCATGGAGGAGTGGAAAAGCATTCCAGTGGCAACCTGTGAATTTCTGGTAAACTCCATGCCCAGGAGAGTTAAGGCAGTTATGGAAAATAATGGTGGCCACACAAAATATTGACACTTCAGGAACTTTCACTAAGGGGTGTACTCACTTTTG
>BRDA01001139.1:0-11487 GCA_036984385.1 Crenuchus spilurus | reverse complement strand
TTTATATGGGTTTTTAAAACATAAACGAGATGACGACACTCGTGTAGGCTGGCCGCTAATGAGAGGGAGACCGACGGTGCTCGTGTAGGCTGGCGGCTGCATGGTTACACTTATCATATGAAAAGTAAAAGTAAAATGTATCCAACTTTCTTCTTCACTACCTTTTGCTACCTTAGCGTCGCTTTCACTAGCACTTTCACTTTTACTTGACAGCGGTCAAAAGTATTGACTGACCCCTTCTTCTACGGTAGCATCTAGTGGCATAGTTGAAGAAATTTACGCTACTTGTTAGCTGGAATTTTAGTCGTTACCTGGAACAAAAATATTCCGAGATCTCGACTCGTTACCTGGAATACTCGTTAGTAGGGATGCTCGTAAGTAGAGTTCCCACTGTACTATGAACTGAAGAAACCGTGACCTGAAAAAGCTTTGGTATCTTTCTATAGCCTTCTCCTGCTTTGTGAACAAGAATTATTTTAAGTGCATGTGCTTATAGGATTGTTGCTAATGGTTGTTGGGCTATGGTTTGAGGAGTATTTATAACACTGAGATTTACATCATCTGAGCTGTGTTAATGATTGTGAACAAGCTATACTCCACTTTTACATGGTGCTCTTTTCCTGCTTATTAATCTAAAATAAAGTATAATCATAATGTATTAATCCATAATTACTTTTTACATGACATATTTTTGAAAATAAGAACAATGCATCTTCTACTTCTAATGAACTATTCACAGTAAAAGGGGTGCCCAAACTTTTGCATGCCACTTATAAATCGTTATCAATTTCACACGGCACTAAGCAGAGTCCTTTAAAATGAATCAGGAAGTGATCTACAGGTAGGGAGTGTGCTATCAGCAGCAAGTGCTAACAGGGAATCAACACTGAACCTGTTCGCCCTGTTACTTCCTCTCATTTCAGGGCCAAGCCTCCCTCCCTCTCTCTCCCCGTCTCTCCCCTCCTCCACCCCACTGCCTGCAAGTGACAAGCATACATTAGCCTTTTAACCCCCTCTGTCAATATTTGGAGCTTGATTGGGACCTGCTCGGGTTGAAATAGGCCAACACCACAGCAAATAAAACTATCCGTGCCTGACCTGCTGGCAGGTCAGCGATTGTGATGGAATGAGTGAAGAAGTTAAGCCAACGTCTGAAAACTGAAGAGTATTTAAAAGACTAATGTTTTAATGCTAAATGTAACTTCAGTTGTAATGTAACATGGTGTATGTAATGTAGCACGGTGGATCTGACTGAAGGTGGAAGATCTGGCAGTCCGTTCATCTGACCAATAAGTGTAGAGATGCACTGATGTGGAATATGATGGAGATGCACGAGGTATCAATAGTTTGATGCATTTCCGATACTACAATGCTTCAAACGATTCGATTCTGTAATACTCAATGCTTTCAACACTATAGCTAATAATATAGTCAAATCAGCACGCGCAATTTTATTCACTTATTCAGAATACTGATTCAGAGCATCTGAACCAAAGTGTATGTGCTCTGAAACAGTATTCTGAATAAATGAGTCAAATTGTGCGTGCCGAATAATTTGTTTGATATTCGTAGTTCCGCCTTTCCTCATGTAACGTTCCGAAGCCGGTCTTAGTTCAGACTTTCAGCTTCAGGGCAGGTGAAACACGAAGCACATGTGATTCAGACACTCGTACTCACTTTGGCCGTATTGACTTGTTCATTTATTAGTTCACACATGAACAAAATTAAAAAATCATTTTTTTTATTTTTGTTGTATTTTTGGCATTTTTGGTAGTATTGTTTTGGTATCAAGAATCGCGATACTACACTTAGTATCGGTACTGAAGTCAAAATTGTGGTATAGTGTCAACCCTAGAATATAATAACCAATAAGTATCAAAGGATTGTGGTCAATGCCAATAATCATTCCAATAATGTCATTTTAATGTAAATGAAGTCATATAAATGCTAACAGTGGCCATTACACACAGTCTGTGTGTGTCCGGCAGAGGACGCTGTGGGGTCTAGTACAAGGAAAATCCCCCACTGTACAAGCTAAACATAGTACACAAAATATCATTTGGAATTATCAGCTATAACTTCAGTGTGAGGTCAATTTCCCATTCATCCATCCATTATCACACCCGCTTAATCCTTATCAGGGTCGCGGTTAGTCCCCTACCCCCTCACTGGGCGCAGGACAGGTCATTACACTATTCAGCTAAGCCCAGGACAGGGCGCCAATCCATTGCAGGGTGCGCACACACACGCACATAGACTTATGGTCAATTTAGAGTACCCAATCCACCTGACCTCCATGTTTTTGGACTGTGGGAGGAAACCGGAGACCCCGGAGGAAACCCACGCAGACACAGGGAGAACATGGAAACTCTGCTCAGATGGGGACTCAAACCCAAGACCTCAGCACTGAGAGGCGAACGTGCTAACCACTAAACCACCATGTCGCCCCAATTTTCCATTTATCAGCAAATAATATTTTGTTATATTTTTAATAATATTATGTATATTTAACTTTTACTGTAGAGCGTTTATTCCCATATCTCTCACCACAAGGATTTCAGTGCACATATGTCCTGACATGTAGCGCAAATGACTAATAAAGTTGAAACTTGAAACTTAAACATGATATTTTGGTAGGCGATGCTACTCGCAAGATGACATCATTTTTTAAACACATAGCTCAGCATTAACTCCACCATATAAAAACTAGATGGGCAGGGCACTGACAATGGTCAATCAATTTAATAAACCAAAGTCAGCTGTTTCAGTGGAATAAAAACCTGCAGTCTCTCTGCGGACATAACCGGACACTGAGCTACACCTATCATTTTATCAGGACCAGTTTGCATCTCGCAAGCCATCAAATATAAATGTCCTGTTTGTCTTTCCTTAAATGTCTGAAACAAACCATTTTGAACACATCAAAGTGATAATATTTAATAAAAGGTAAAGGGACTACCTTAGCTTTAGTCTTTAACTAAGGCAGCCTTATTTCTGAAACAAAAACTGGGGACATTTCTAGCTCAGTGGTAGATAATTAAAACATCCAATGATTTTTTCTCTCTAAAATAAAAAATTAGGAACAGTTCCAGTTTCTGGTACTTTTACCATGATAACAATAGTCAATAGTAACTAAAGTACAATAGTCAGACCCTAAACACACCTGGTCTAGCTCCAGTAATGAAGAGACAGAGACAGCTGATATCAACATACATCATACATGGATGCTGAAAGTAATGCCTTTTTGAAAAATGATGCACTATTTTTAGATATCATAGCAGCATTCATGCAGATTGTGTACCTAAAAATCACATACGCTATCTATTCGCTATGGATCTCACGGATACCCTGAGTGTTATAGGTGGGGCTGCTCCCTAGTGTGTTTTTGTGTGTTTTACTGCACGAATGGGTTAAATGAGGACTCTTCTGTGTGCATGAACATTGGTGAATGGGTACTTAAAAAGAGTTATAGATTACAGAAGACAGTAATATATTATATACACTACCGGTCAAAAGTTTTAGGAGAGTATTAGAAAGTATTAGAACGTGTCTGGTGTGTCTGGTTGGTCAGGGGTTCATCCTACAGCAAGATAATGACCCAAAACATCAGTCCAAGCTCTGCCAGAACTACCTCAGGAAACAACAACAAGATGGTCAGCTTGAAAACATGGAGTGGAGCACAGTCTCCAGACTTAAACCCCATCCAGCTGATTTGGGATGAAGTGAAAAGCAAAGCAAACCTACAAGTGCCAACATTTATATGACGTTCTGCAGCAGATTAGTGAAGAACTGTCTGAAGAATATTTGATGTCTATTGTAGAAAGAATGTCACGAGTGTGTTCAGCTGTTATATCTGACAAAGGTGACACTTTGTGTCCAAAGTTTAGACACATTTTGTCTATAAACTGATTCACTGAGTTCTTATTTAACTCCTGAGCTTTCATTTCAGAGTGACAAGAGACATTAAACTCAATTATTTCAATAAAAAAATGGAAAAATTGTGGTGTTCTAAAATGTCTGACTGGTAGCATACTATACACACAAATATGACTGATTATTCTAGGTGCATTATACAGCATTATTACAGTTCAGCATATCCAATTGATTTTCTACAAAACTATTAAAAATCGATATTTAGACACTTTACAGCACTGGCTAAAGTTCACAGTCTGTAACAGCAGCTCTGCTTTTGGCTCCAAATGAACAATTTCATTAACAAACTACAGCATTCTGGAGGAAGGTGTACAACACACACATACACACACCAGCAATGACAGCAATTCTGTTAGGCAATGGCAAACATTCCCTCTTATCTAAATGGCTTGTAAAGTGTCAGACAGGACTACATTTCAAAGCTCTTTCAGAAAGCAGAGCATGTCTTTCAGCAGGACATTACTGATGGCAACAGCTTCGAGGCTTCTCTAAGCACAGGTTAACAGCAGGCTGAAACTCTACATACAAATATACAATAAGTGACTGTAAAGAAAATGTACAGACAAAGAAAAGGCCTTCACTGCTTTATAGTATCACACATTAGACTGTTAAAAGCAGGAATCTCTGAGAACAGACCAGAGTCGTTTAGCTGAAAGTCTAATACATGGCCTGTTCACTTTCGTTTTCATGCTTCTACATGTAAATTAGAAGATGCAGAGATGCCTGAACTGACTCATTTACCTACACTTCTTCTCAAAGGAATGGCTCACCCAGAAATCATGTTTACACAATTCCCACCTACTTTTTTTTTACTTCCCAATGTTTTTCGTAGCCAATCGACCCACCCATTCATCGTCTCTCCCTATCCCTTGTAATGTCTCTGACTCTAGGAGGATGCAGACTAACACAGGCCTCCTCTGATGCATGTGAAGTCAAGCTCCGCCTCTTTTTGAGCTGTTGCTGATGCATCGCGGCGAGGCAGCCAACGCTCTGGATGAAAGCACAAGACCTCCAGTTCTGATGGATCACCTGGCAGACACCTGAGCCAGCCGACATTACTTAGTAGTGCTGGGGAGAGAGTGCCATCCTACCCGCCCAGAGAGAGCACGGCCAATTTTGCTCTCTAGTGCCCCGGCTGCCGATGGCAAAGGAGCATGTTCAGGATTCAAACTCACAATCCTCAGATTACAGTGACAGCGGCTGAGCCACTTGGGGCCTAAAATTTCACTTCTTTTGTTTAGAACTTGAGCTGAGAGACTAATGTTGTTAATATAATCAAAATCCACTCAAACCTCATTCAGGTGTTGATTATGGTCTCACAGACTAAACATTACAGATAAAAATCCACCAGTAGATGCAGAAAACAAAGTATTTGTTATTTTTAAAGCTCACTGTGCCTGAAACACATTGACTAGTGTGTGAGATCTTCAATAACACCTCAATGAGGTTTAACAGAAATTACTGGGCCATTTAGGTGACTACTGAGTTGCAGCTTTTGTTAGCAAGGTTAGCCTACATCTACACACAGCTGATTGATATCAGAGATTAGTGGAAATTTGTGTAAATGTTTTCTCAGCGATTCCTTTAAGATGTATTGAGGAAGCAAATAAAAATAGTCATGTGGTCTAATTGGACCAAACCAGGCTGCTCATTTCTACATACTGCTTAAGGCTAAAATGTGAAGATATGATGACTATCATTGCTGCTACTTGCTTCAAGCAGCTGTGTTCCACTCAGAAGCTATGCAAAAAATGCTCAGCACCCTTTTTTTAAACGGTCAAGTGTATCCTGTAATGATCCAGGGGTGCAGATTTACAGTATAATGAGGCTAATTCAGTTCTGAAGAACATAATGGTTTTAAAACCAGCTGGTAACACCAATCTGTGACAATTTCCACTCAAAAACACTGAGCATTAAAATGTAATAAAAATTAATTATTAACTGCAGTTAATGAACAGTTCATTCAAAAATCAAATGTGCAATTTTCCATTAACCTCAGGTGTAGCCCATCAAACATCTGAAACATTCGTGTAGAACCTGAGCAGTGAGTCTAACAAACTATGGTTTACAAAGATAAGAACTCTTAAATATCACTTAAATAACCCAGCTGTGTGAACAATAAAATAATAAGAACTAGTGTTTTAGTAATAAGGACACTGATAACTGATATGTGTGACTAATACTCATGCATCATTAGCTTAGATTAAGCTAATTTAATATCACAACATTAAAAATAAAGCTGTTCTAGACAGTTGCAAAAATAACTTTAAAAAATAACTTAACATTTTCAGTCAGGGCTAAGGAACTAATCAAAAATCAACTGAAACCAACATTCAGAACCCCTACCTGATGTAATAGTGCCCAAATTTTTTGTATTCTGTTAATACTTTCCCCACTGCGTGTGTTCATGTACTGTCCACACATGTAGTCATGTGACCCCACCTTAGTCTCCAACCAGGAAGAAACATGGAGGTAAACTTAAACACCGAGCCAGCTGAACAAATCAAGCAGCTTCTACCAAAGAAATTGCTGTCTCAATCTTTTGGACACAATTTGGCTCTTAGTGAAGACGACACCAGACAAAAAGAACAAAATAATAATTAATTAATTGTAATTGAGGCAAAATATTTAATTAATTGTGATAGTAATATGACATCATATATCCCAGCAATAGTTTCAGCCATAAACATGGGCTGATAATTGGGGGAAATGCTGAATATCAGCACTAATTGCTGATACAGTTGATAATCGGTCCACCTCTAACAAAAAGACAGGTAGTAGATTTCTGCAGTGTCTGTGGTATTTTTATAGTTCACAGTAAGTAAAATTGTGTCGTAAACCACATCCACAAGTCTGTTAGACCGTCATTAAGATCTGGAGGAGGTTTAAGTGAGGTTTTCGTGAAACTGGGTTATTTCGGTGACAGCTGAACTTTAATGTTTGTTAGAACCCTCACAGCTCCCGCTGTAAACTAAAGAAAAAATTCTGGACTCCATTGATGTTTTGTCCACTTCCATCCAAGGTCAGTGGGGAGATGTGTAAATATGATTTCTGGGTGAATCGCTGCTTTAACATCTAATAGTAGGCCATCATGCTTGAACTACTCACTCTACTAACCCCGTCCATAGCTAACCATCACATCACACAATGTAAATGTGAGCTATTTCAGGCTGGATTTGATACAGGATAAGATTGGATTTCTCTTCTCCGATATCCGATGCAGCAGTTCTGCTGATACCAGCCTGATACTGGAGAACAGTTATTGATTAAAGCTTCATTTCGTCTCATCAGATATCTGCAGGACATTTGATCAGCATGGAGAAGGGATGCTCAACAGTGATTCCTATCAGAAATCTGCAACCTTCCACTGATCTGGAAGACCTTATTTGATATCAGTTCACTGAGCTAGCCTGGGGATTCAATTACTTACATGCCAGGGAACACTGTAAGCAGCACTTGTGGTCAATTTAACAGCACTGCATGCAAGATTTAGCACCACTATAGCTAAAGCCACATGTGAGATAAAATATTTTATTTTATATTTTGTCTCCTGAAGCGCCAAAACATCCATATATCAAACAGCTGTATGTGCTCAGAGTCCAATCTTAAAACAAACAGCAGTTTAAAGTGACAAACTGATTCATATTAAGGTCAATTTAAAAAGCAATAGACAACATCTATCAAATCCCAAGCTAAAGTGAATTTGTGACAAGCCTAAAATATCCTAGTAGGAACTGTGACTATTCTTGGCCTCTGAAGGGACATTATATTGACCCAAATCCTATCACTGCCCCACAGTCAGTCAGTCAGACAGAGATAATGCCCCCAGACATCAGTGGAAAGTATAACAAATTATAATCTAGACACCTTGCAGGTTCACTGCAAACAGATACAACAGGTCTATGTTCTACTCTGTGGAGCTGCTATTTTATTCTGTATGTAACCTGTTATAAATCTGACCCCTCTCACCCACACAGTCAGCATCTCTCAAGTTATTAAACTGCGTTGTGGACTATATATATATATATATTGTTGATCTTGATATTGCTTCATAATGACATAATGAGCATTATGTTCATGATGTAATGTGTAATGCCTATAATACAATGATTTGCCAGTTTGCATACTTTTAAGAAAGAACCGTGTGGAAAATGTCCCCTATTCACTATTCCCTATATTTGATCATTCTCATCACTACTAATATATGTAGTGAAGCATTTTTGACACAAAATGATATATAACGATAAAACATAACATAAAATGGTTAACCTGAATTAAAACGATGAATGTTTACTGCTGCTTACCTCCAGAAGCTTTTACTTCAAGTGTTTTCACACAAAATGTACTGCTGACTACCATCATCACTCAGCACACTCCTCCTCAGAAAAGATGAAATGTAAATAAATTTGCCTCAGACTACCATCATCACTCCGTATAAGTGAGAAATTTTGTGGAAAAAAATCAAACCAAACAACAAGGTACATTTATCTGTAGTCCTCGTCCACTAGGGCACATCACTACTTATTGTGGTGCATTGTGGGATTGTTATAGTGCACTAGATATTCTCAGACACCAGAACAAAATGACAGATTACCGCAGATAAATGTACTATGGTGAATGGAGTACAGACACACAGTAAGACGATGACAGTTAACTGAAATGTAATTGATGGTTACATTGTGTAACCATACATTGTGCACGTGCATTAGTATATAGTATATAATATCATGTGATAGTTGGAAAACAGTGACGATGAGCACTTAACAACAAACGAATAAGACTGAGCATATCCTCAAAGCTTTACTATAAATCCAGCATGGTGACTGTACCCGCCCTCAACATGATCAGGTTTGAGGTGGACTGAAGCGCTGCAGGTGAACTGTGCCACACAACAACAAGCTCTGAATGTCACTCATTCACGGTCAACACACTAGATGCTCTCTGCTGAACAATGCTGCTATTGGGGAGCCCAACAGGCTGGTATCTGCCCCCTCCTCCCTCCGTGACTTCTGTTCTTACCTTCGGCAAGTCTCGAAGCTGGTTGGCGTCGAGCAGCAGCTCCTCTAGACTGCGGCTGTAGCGGTAGATCTCGTCCGGGACGTAGAGCAGCGAGCAATGGCGCTTATCGATCGTTTCGATGTGACGGTTACACCGCCACAGAGGAATACAGTGAAACATCCCACCAGCGGATAAAACGCCGTGCTGGAAAACTACGTTGGACTAACAGAGAGAACTCGGTAAAAGAAAACCTCAAACTTTCTCTGCACTATAGTGTGGTTAAAGTAGTTCTAAACAAGTAAACAAGCAAACAGTAGCAGCTCTGGAGCCGGCCTCACACACACAACAACAAACGGCGCGGAGGTGCATGAGTCCCACTTTCTTCACCGTCAGATACTTTTCACTTTTCGCCCCGCTCTTGTTCCTCTCCCGGTCATTCCCGCCACGTCTTCACAGGAATGTCGACAAACGTGCCATAACTTCTGCTCCAGAACCGCTTACATGTCTGTTCGGTTCTGCTTTTTTTGCGCGACTTCAGCTATTTCCTCTTAGTCCAGTTTTCTGACCCGGAACACTCACTCCCTCATTCCACAGCTGACGTCACCGCCCTCCCCAGCCCTGGCTCCGCCTTTCCCTGCCCCGACCCCGCCTCCCCTTGTCAGGCCTCGCCTCTTTCCCTGTTGAGTGAAGTTTCTTTAAACTGTTTACTCTCCTGAAGGACGTCATATCTTACCACTAATAAACACTCAGAATATATTGTTCATTGTTAAATGTAGTCTTCAATTATCAGCTGAGTTTCACTTAACTTTAGGTGACATGTTTTCAGGAACAATCTTTTCCAAAAAAAAATCAAATGCATAACACATTCCCATTGAAACTCATTTCTACCACAATTTATGCACTACTGAGTTAATTATTGTGGCATTATTTTGAAATATGATCTTATATTGAGTCACAATTTTATAATAAAATCTAATTTTGAGAAATTAAGCAATTACTGGGATACTCTCGTCATACGCCGTCATCGCTTTGCGATGGTAGGCTGCACAGACGAGTCACTTCTCTCCAATGCCATCTGTCTCTGGTTGCTTGTAGCAGGCTTGCACCTGATAATCCAGTCCACGTCTTGATGTTATCCATCCAGGTTATTCTTGGTCTTCCATGTCTTCGGACTCCTTCCACAATTCCAGTCATAACACTTCCTTCAATGCTCTCATGTGCTGCCTCATCACATGACGGAAGTAACTGGGATACTTAGTCATCAAATTACTTATTTTGAGATATTGAGTGATTATTTTTAAGAATCATTGATAAGTCAAGTCATGACTGTGTTAAGTCATTATTGAGAGATACATCATTTTTAGATACTAAGTCATTATGAGTTATTCATTACTGAGAGATTATTTTTGAGACTATTTTTGAAATAAGTCATTATTTTCACATTAAAAATAAAAACAGCTACTCAAAATATTTACATAGCATTTCACAAAATAATAAACAATAACAATAATTTGGTGCTGGATTTTATTTCAATTGTCAGAAAATTGCTTCCATATGTTTATGTTCAATTCAATGTATTGTAATTAGGAAGCAGTCCACACTTATTTGGTTTGTGTACGTATACTTTGAATGAAGATAATGTTTTTTTTTTTTTATTAAAACCAAAGTCTCACATGAACAATAAACAGAATTTAATATGGTCCATGTACTGAACTCTCCTTATTCATCATTACCAACATACTCACAGTTTAACATTACAGGGCTTGTTTAAACTAAAGAAGCAAAATCTGGTCTCCAGACATGTCTGCTGTTCAGCTATATCTGGGATAAGTTGGAAACTGTGTAAGTATTGGGTGAAGCATGCTTTAACCTCTCTGGCTAATATTGTGAAATAGTCTTATGGAATACAGTCTCTTAAGTTTCTTCCAGTTCCTCGGCAGCTGTATGACAATTCCAACAATTTGGGGAATTACTTCCTGAAAGTTTAGGATGGGCCTTCTGAATCTGTGTAAACAAATGATAATTGTTTTGTTGAGGGGAAAGCAGGAAAGGACAGAGTCCAGTCAAAACAAATTCAATACAGACTTTACACTTATTTAGTAGGCACCATATAGCAGGACTATTCCAGCAACTACAGTGCACTGCAGCTATTGATCAGTGCCTATACATATAACCCACAAATATATTTTCCAACTACAAGACTTTATCACTGATGAGCTTGAAAGTAAATGGAGTAGGACTAGGTTGAATCAGTCTTACTATCAGCTCTTCAAGTATATAAAGTCAAACATTCTAAAGTACTTCAATAAAAGTGGGATACAATGCCTCAGCAGACAATAAGTCGATTTGTGAACAGAATGAGACATCGTCAAGCTGTAATTGATGCTCAAGGGCACATGACATTACATTTAGATGACGCTTTTATCCAAAGCGACTTACAATAGTGGGAAAGTACAAATCAGAAAAATACTAGAGTTGTACCAGTATTTACTAGTACTAGTATACTAGAATTAACATTTCAATATCGAATGAGCAGGTACTCTTTGAAGAGCTCGG
>BRDA01001138.1:77178-112178 GCA_036984385.1 Crenuchus spilurus | reverse complement strand
CAAACACACACACACACACACACACACGTATTAATACACACTCACATAGACAGATAGACACAGTAAGAGAGACACATTTAGACTCTTAGCTTACATGCTCCAGCTTCTCTTTTTTGCTGAGCCACACACTGGCCAGGTAGTCCTGTTGCTGACCGGTGCTGTAGATGGAACCGGTGGGTCGGGCAGTGGCAGGTGCCAGGTCAGGACGCCCCTTCAGCTGCTCGAAGCCCCCAGGGGCCAGTCGGCCGTGCTTCACCTCCATGCTCCCCCTGACCTGTTCTGTACAGTCCTGCTACTGTCCAGCCTCAGCTCAACACTGCCCACATATACACATGAGTGTGTGAGTGTGTGTGTGTAAGCCAGAGAGAGAAAGTGTGTGTGTGTGCTGCAGATCCACAGCTCTACCTCACCACCCACCCCGCCCCCCACAAGGCTGGCCTGGGGCAGCCCAAGTCACCAAACCACACACACACACTCACACCAACACACACATACAGTCAGCAGTGTGGGCAGAGCCAGCAGGCACTGCAACCTGCACTTGCTGGCTCTCTCGGTCTCTCTCTCACTCTGTCAAACCTCACTTGACACACACACACACACACACACACACACCTCCCTACTCTCAGCACCTCATTCCATCTCACAACTTCTTACTCTCTCTCTCAGTCCTCCAGACAGTCTGTGAGCGCATGTGTGTGTGTGTTTGTTCATCGGGGATATCCCTGACATGGGAGGGGCCTTCCTAGACACACACTATGCAGAGAATGATGCAGTACAGAGAATGCTGCAGTTTAACCACGTCTCACACACACTTTGGAAGTCTAATCACTCACAGCAAGACGTCGACCAGCAGCTCATTCATTAGCTGAAAGCTCGGGTGGACCAGGGCGTACTGCTCTATGTGCATCAACTTTGCACTTACACAAACACTTAAATATGTACACTTTAAAGGCCTCTAACACCTTCAGTAATCGTTACTGACTGAATTTACTTCTAAAGAAAATCACCACTTTATCACACCCTCCGTACAAGTTCACAGTACTGACTGAAGCCCATCTGTTGCTGTACACAATCACACATGATGAGCTAAATGTGCTTTAGAGCTGCAACAGGTATTAAAAGTACGGACATTTTTCAATACTTAAATTTGGCCACCAAGTCTCTAACTTTTGGTAATATTTTTTAATTAGTTGCACTATTTTAACCTTATGTTTACTGTTTTTCTGTTTTTTACTGAAGAGTTGTGTGTTGTATCAAAAACACATTTGGCATTAAAGACAGTGATGAGTGTTTATATATTTAGTATTGTTTTGGTATTGAGTATTGTGATAATGTATATGTATCAGTATCAAAATTCTGGTATTGTGACAGACGTACTGTGCTTATATGTACACCAGCACAAACATATAACAACACTGATTTATCCCCCATTCAAATAGAACATACAGGACTTTCTGCAAAAAACAGTCAAACCACCTGAGTGGTGTGTGGCTACACAATTTCACACACACACACACACACACACACACACACACACACACACACACACACACACACACACACACACACACACCAAGTAGATTGTAAAGCAACAGTTGGGTTACAGTCTGTAACTGTAAACCTACAATGTAGGGATTGAGCAATCATCAGCCCTTTCAGCCCTGTTTTTTTGTTATATCTGTGCATATCTGACACAAACATGACTAAACAATACATTTCATTTCACAGATCTGTTTGTTACTCTGTGTTTATGCAACTGTCTGAAGCACAAAGCACTTCATTTTTTAAAACGTATATAAAATTAAGCTAGTCATACATCAGCTAATTAGAATATTGTGAAAAAGTTCATTTTTGTTTATATTTATATTCAAAGGGCTCAAATATTTATATATTAAGTGATATTACAAGCCTTTTGTTAGGTATTAAAACTGGTATCAGTAGCAACCAAAAAAGAGTAAGAAAAGTGGTCGTTCTTCATAAACTCGCAAGACGTGCCAACAGTGCAGGCCAGATACAGAATTACCTAAAGCAGCAAGGATTTATCAGCTAAAACACAAAAAAGCGTCAGGGATGAAATCACACTATAATGTGACAATTTAATAAAAGCATGTGTGGAGGTCATTTCCTACAGATACGGAGAAAAGTTGTAAAAACTACATATTAAAGATCAAACTGCTGACTCATGCTTCTTAGCACAACGCTCTCTTGCAACTAGCTTGAGGCAGCTGAATTAAATTCACATCACATCTTCAGCAGGGGAACACTATCTACAGGATCAAGCACTCAGACATTACACAAACTCCTTTAAACAAACCTGCACTACATCTGCACCCCCGGCATAACCTCATTACAGACATTCAACATCATTATTATAAGAGGCTTCTAATAAGTGATGACATTTCTCATTATCAGTGTCTCACACTATGACTCTGATTCACACAGTGCAGACACTATAACAGTCATAAACTCTTTTCCACTTTACTTTTACATCCACTATACATTATAGTGCTGGGCAGCCCTTCTCTAAGCTTCTGATGCCACTGTTGTCCAGATTTTATTTGGATGGTGGTCCACTCTCAGCACACCAAACACTGATACTGTAGTATCATGGATGTTGTTTTTGTAATTTGTGTTTATCACCATATCTCCATATATTACCCTGGTAAAATTAGTTATATTACTATTGCAAAATGAGTTACACTGCTATGGTAATACTAGTAAAATTACAATGGAAAACAAGTTATACTAGTATGGGAAAACTAGCTGTATTACCATAGTAAAACTACATATACTACTATAATAAAACTAGATACCACTATAACTAATTCTACTACTATGGGAATAGTATTAATATGGGAAAACTAGCTATATTACCATAGTATAACTAGATTTACTACTATGGTATAACCAGTTCTACTACTATGGGAAAACCAGTTGAATTACCATAGTAAAACTAGTTATACTACTATGGTTAAACTAGATCTACTACAGGAAAACTAGTTGAATTACTATAGTAAAACTAGTTATACTACTGTGGTTAAACCAGTCCAACTACTATGGGAAAACGAGTTGTATTACCATGGAAAATTATCTGTATTACCATAGTAAACTTACTTGTATTATGATAGTAAAACTAGTTATACTACTATGGTTAAACCGGTTCTAATACTATGAAAAAACTAGCTGTATTACCATAGTAAAATTAGTTGTATTACCATACAATTACCATTGTAGTACCATGGTACTAGCATCATGGTAGTAAAAACAAAACACAACATGGTTCTACCTTAATGGTTCTACTATACTACTTTTTTGTAAGGGTGACCTCACTGATGCTCTGGTGGCTGGGCTGAATGCAATCAAATCCTCATTGCAATAATCCAACAGCAAGCCTACAGAAGATAGAGACTGCAGCATAGGGAGTTCACCTCTATTACTACCCCTGATCTCAGAGGAAACCCTGACATCTTCAGACTGCTGGACATGTGCCTCCTTGCTTTAAGTTTAAATCAATATAAACCAACAGTCACAAAATCTTTAATACACTATAAATAAAATATTAGTAAATAAACAAGATAACACAAAGCCAAGAAATAAGAAGCACTCACCTCCATCCCTGCTTCTCAGCATGAGCCTGAAGCCAAAGTAGTGAAGCCTTTTAAAAGGAAGCTTCACGAGTCACTTGTCCAAAACTTAATGACTCCTGTGAATACTGTTCCATATCTGCATAGCTCTGCATTGCCCTGAATGAATGAAGGTTAATTGCTAGAGCACTTGGCAGTGTTTAAGCACTTCATGCTCACTGTGATGGAACTGGACCTGGTCAATATTGTCATGATGAAAAAAGTTAAGGTAAAAAGTTATTATAGTTTGTTGCTTGATGTAGAAAAACAGCTGAAACTTTCTACAGTTGCTGTTGATTTCTTTGTGATTATACCCCCCCCCCCCCCCCAACGACTGTCATATTGTTCTACCTCAGACCACACCTTTCAATAATCTTTAAGGTTCTGGAGACCCATTGGGCTTTGGAAGGCAGTCTTCCATGACCTTCAGAGTCTCTGAGGATGCATTATGAAAAGGGAATTATGAAAATAAAACCATAAACTCAGATGCTTTAATTAAGTGAGTTCCTTATGGGAAACCATCCAAGAGTAAAATGATGGGATGAAGAACTGTCATGGTCCTTGGCTGCCACCACTTCAGGATTAAAAAAGTACAGGCCAGAAAAACAACTATGTAAAGAACAAAGCACAAACTATCTCCTGGACTCAGGTCTGCAGCCAAAGTTTGTTTCTCCTATAATCTGCCAACAACTTGAGAGATGATCTCTGGGTTTGATAACACAGTCATGTGACCACCCTGGGGTTTGGTTTGGAATGAGCTTAGCCCAGAACATCACAGATGCCACGTGGCAGGGTTTGTTGCATGTATAAATTAGCAAGCACACCAGTCAGTTGTAGCAGAGTGTAAAAGCATCATCTTGGGTAAGGGATGTGATATGACGGACATCCAAAACGGCATGATAATATGGTACCAGGTGAAGGTTGGTGGCATCTGAGAAACCACCAACTTGTTTTTAATCTGCCACATTAAAAGGTGCTGAGAATGGACTTCTCATACATTGAGTGCCTTCCAACAGCACAACACTGGTGCCCCATGGACCATTGATGATAGAGGGAAATGGCAACAGTGACTGGCACAAACAATCAACACACCACAGTGGACCAGTTAACATCTATAATGAAGACAGGAGCAACAAGGGCAGTGTCAGTGATCACCACTGAGCCAACATATCAAGCCAAGGGTGGTTATTCCAACTATTAGGTAGTATTCTGATGTGACTGTAAGTAAGAAAACACCCACATAAATACAAAATGGTTTTACAGACACAAGCTGTGGGAACCTAACAGGCTGTGTCACCAACATGACCTATCTTGAAAACAGACATCTTGGATTTATGTGAAACCAGAAAATGTCAGAATTCTAGTCTTTAAGATGAACATTCAGTATATTTACCATCATTTAAATAAACATCATCCATGCACACATTAATAAACACTACAATGAAAACTGTCATACCAGTAAAAAATAATTTATTGTCAGGTTTATGTCAGGTTATCAAGTTGATGAGCTAACAGGTTAGATAAGTAACTTTCCAGCTAACATTAGCCAACAAATGTATTTCACAGCTTAAGTTACAGTCTATTAAATGTTATGTAATGTTCATCTACAAATTCAAATTAACCAGAAAACGTCGAAAGTTAGTGAGACAGTGAAATCAAATGCCTGCACCGAACTGGTCCATGGGTGCTGCAGATAGACTGCAAGCGTGCTCACTGCCCCCCTCCCCCTCCCCTAGTGTGCGTTTCACTGCATGGATGGGTTAAATGCAGAGGATGATTTTTTGTGTGCAAGCACATTGCTCACTTATATATTTAATTTAGCAAGCTAACACTAATCCTGTCACAAAGGCCATTCAAGGCATCCATGCAAACATGGCTAATATTTCAGATTTTACTTTAACTAAATGAACCTGTTTTGCTTCAAAGTTTGTAAAAATGTGTATGTTTAAGGAATTTGTACTTACACACTTGTGTCACATCAACTCAGTGTTCTTACCTGATGAATCTCATTTTAGCCAATCAGCTTCCTCATGTTCTGTGAGCGGAGAAAAATAACCAACAAACTGGTGGTTTCATTAATCCAGTGCTTAAAAACCATAAAAACCATCACAGTGGAAATAACAGAACAAAGGAAAGTAACCAAGCAGATAATCTACCCCGCACTGTGAAAACAACCCAACAGTCTCAACCCAGCATTTGGGTAAAAAAAAAAACAACAATCCCGCCATTTTAGAGTGCACTTACTTTGCCTGTGTTAACTATAATAATCAAATGCTATCTTGGTCATATGGCCAAGCCATCAGTAACTTTTCACCACTAACTCATAGCATCCCCATTTAACAAATCACCAGAATCAAACATTTATACTTGACAACCCTTGGTTTATTTGCAGATGAGAGATAATTCTATGCTTTTAACTTTAACCTGTATCCAACAGTTATGAACAACAAGAGAGGTTCACTTAGTAGGGTTTCTAAAACTGCCAGCATTGCAATTCACTGCATACCACACACACGTCAACAAAAGTATCAAAAAAGAGCACTCAAAATTCCCACTGAATGTTAAGATTTAAGAGTGAATATATTTATATATATATATATATATTTATATATAATAATAAGATTTGTTTATTAATACGCATTTGCAATTATACATCCACTGTACTAGAAGGTTAAAATGGACAGTATTGTCCTACCCAGGCCAAATTCTGTCTTTTTCCAACCCCTTCATGAAGAAAAAAACCTTGGTAAAATAACATTTCAAGACCTTTCTGAAGCAAAGGCACATTTGTCAATAAATGTTAAAAAAACAAAAAAAAAAACAAAAAAAAAAACAAAAAAAGAAAGGTAGGTCATCTGTCGTGGAAGCAGTGAGTAGAAGAAAAAACATCCACGAGGTTAGCCTTTCTTTCTGTGCCTTCCCAGATATTCCCCAGCCCCCAGGCAGAGGAGGAAGATGGGGAGTTGACAAATTAGCAAAAAAGCTAACCAGCACTTGGAGGAGCCGAGGAGCACGCAGCACTTGGAGATAAAATGGTAGGGATAAAGGGACAACTGAGAGAGACTGGAGTGTTAGCTAGCACTTCACAACACAGTAGAAACCATCCTGTCTGAAAAGTGCTTGGACCCCGACATTACTCTTCTTTGTTTACACATATGATTGGCTATGGTTCCTGGTTGTGGAAGTGTCTGTTGTACAGTTGCTTTAGCGGCATTGAGGCCACATACACCCAGGCCTGCCTGGATTGTTTTAGAGGAGGTAAATGGGGAACCAATTCAGCCTGGACAGCGTCCTCTCCTGTCTTGTTGTCCAGCCATAAACTGCCCCCATGGTCCAGTCGGATCAGTCTCAGAAATCCTTGGGGCTGAAATCTCAGCTTAACCATTGAAAAACAGGAGAGAAGTTGAGATCAGGGAGTAGGGCGACCCCCTACTCGCCCCAGCCCAATGTCTGTCTGCCATTGGCCAGTTTATGCAGCTGGGCGGGGCTAGAGAGAGGCAGGCCTTTCCTGACTCATACGAAGACTTTAGCCAGAGAGTCAGCTCCAGCGCTGGCGATGTAGCACTTGGATGGGTGGAACGCCACATCGTGGATGGATTCTTCAAACTTCTTGCGGTGCGCTGTGAACTCCTGTATGCAGGTCTTGTTCTCCAGGTTCCAAAGCCTGATTGAGCAGTCGTGGCCTATGAGGGGGTGAAAAATATTAACATCAATAGTTAAATATGAAATCGATACAAAATACTTGCCATTTAAATTATTAGCAAAACAAGAAGATATTAAATGATAGCATTATCTGCAATATAAGGTAATTGATATACTGTAAAGATATCTACCTCTAGATTCTAGCATTTTGAATACAATTTGTATTTATCTAGAGCTACTTCATTCTTAACCAGTATACTAGTATACAAAATGCAACAGAGCAGCCCTCTAGGACAATACTATTGCAACTTTCTATAGCGTTCTGACATTCTGCCTTCCTGCCCTGTTCAAGGGAAATGTAACCTGGAAAAAAAAGAGAGTGGTAGCTATTTCATTAGCTAGGTTTGGTAATGATTCACTCAATGTCAAACTCTCTCTGGCCCATTTAAACTCCCATTACAGCTGTGGTGTCCTGGCACTTACTTCCAGACATCAAATACAGTCCATTTGGATCCACAGCAAGGCTTGTAACAGCATCCAAATGGGCCACCATAGAGTGAATCAATTTTCCTGTGGGAACAAAAAAAACTGAATTAAATATTTCACCTTTTACCCATTATAGTGCTCATCAGAACCTTGTACAAAATCCCAGTTAATGCAGCTAATCATAAAGCTTCATACAGCAGACTTAAAGAGCCAGTTTTGAATTTTATTCAAGCACATAAACCCTTTTGAATGTTGACACTGTTTGAATAGAAATGTAGAATGATTCTGGATTTAATAATAATAATAATAATATAATAAATAAATTATAATAATAATAAATGATAATAAAAAATTAAATAAATAATAAATAAATAATAAAATAATAAATAATTATAAAAAATTATAATAAAAAATTATAATAAAAAATATATTATAATATAATATAATTATAATAATAATAATAATAATAATAATAATAATAATAATAATATTATATCTAACATATCTTGCTTATAACAACCTCTGTAAGTTCTTGTCAATACACAACCCCAGTAGAACATGAAGCCTCTCTAATTTTTTAAAAATGAAGAAAACAGGCTCTTCAGGCATCCCCTGCTGCACAACAAGGATTAGCATGTGTTTCTCTACAAAACATGCTGCGCAGCAGAAAGAAAGTGCTAACTCTGTATACATGATTTAAAAGATTTCACATCATTATAACCTGAGCCATTCTTCCCATCCAAAGAAATTACAGCCGACAATGCAATCATTGAATGCCAGCCACATAACAGCATCATCACTCGGAACACATCTTGCATCTTGTCTCCTTTACTGCCATACTGAACTTGGCCAAGGAAGGGATGACTGAAGAAAATACCTGTGTTGTTGTCATAGAACTTGATGTGGCGGTCCTCCTGAGCAGTGATTGTGATGGGCAGAGTGGGGTGACTCAGCACTTTGTTAATCTGGCAGGGTGCACCTGGAGAGAGAGAAAAAATGAGTACAAGACCAGCTTTTCCACTTGAATGATAAAATATGCTTTCATTATTGTAAAAAGATACCTCACAAGCAACCAGGCCTGAAATAACATACATATAAATTATACATATACAATATACTCTATACAAGATGTTTCTGCATGCAGCAGACTAGATGGTAACTGTTTTCTATCTTTCCTGAGTTGAACCACTTCAGACAGTATAGTGTTAAGCAAGTAAATGGACTACCCACACACAGTGAACTGGTCCTTCTTGGAAGCTGTGCTTTCCAATTTAAATCCATTATACTACATCTTTTAGCTCAGCAATCCTAATGCTCTCCTCTGCTTAACATGTATTGTTTTTGCATTTTTGAAGAGAGAAAGTCCTTCACCATGTTCTACAAAGTGAGCTTATGAATATGTAAGTCACAAGAACAGAATTGAGAATTGCTAGAGCAAGCATTGCTAGAATTGCTATGAACGGCAAGAAAGACCCATGATTCAGTAATAATTTGAAGCTACTAGATACTCAGGACATTATGCTTCATTTCACAGACTCTCAAATATCACAGATTTAATGTGGTTATTAAATAAAATATGAAACCACTCAAAATACAACCATTTATTTATATGGTTTCCAGATGAGTTGTGGAGCAAAGATGTGCATTATGAGGGCAGTTTTGAGCCCTTTAAACAGTACTTTTATCACAGTTTTATCACAGGAAAGAGCTGGATGATGAGAGGTGGTCAAGAGCTCTGTCAAGAGTCAACTCCTCCTCATCTTGTGACAGACTTGGTCTGCTGCAGTTGAAATTAGTCCAGAGGGCTAATCTTCCCTAGTATTGATGCTGCATGTCCGCAATGTCACTATGATCTGGCTAACTTGACACACATGTTCTGGTCTTGCAAAGAACTAGATAAGTTCTGGGCAGATACTTTCACCACTCTATCAAGAGTGTTTAACTTGAAATTGGTCCCTGACCACCTGTGGGCAATGTTTGGTGAGCCTGAGGTTACCCCAGCGTGTTCAATTAGTGATAGTGGGGCTAGAGCCTTTACTCTTTTTGCTAGCAAGACGGAGGATCCTACTGAACTGGAAGTCAGAAAAGTCTAGAAAAGATTAAGTTTGGACTCTGGGGTTCTATTTTTAAATTCTATGATACATGGCAGCCTTCCATTACTTATTTTGAAAATCTTACAGAGTTAGCAGTCGAGTGAGTGGGGGTGGAGGTTTGATTTCCTTTTATGTATCTTTTTATTTTATTTTAATTTAATTTGTATTATTATTATTATTATTATTAATAATTTATTTATTTATTTGTTATTATACTTATAAATCTAAATATTGTATGCTGTTATATGTGCAAGTTTATTTAGTGTGTGTGATGTATATGTTTGTCTGGGGGCATATGTTATATTCTGCTGAAACAGATGACATCAATAAAAAAAGGGGAAAAGTGTTCAAAATGGTAAACACATATTTTATTACATTTATTTATTACACATAAAGTGGCATATTTCAAGCTTTTTTTGTTTTAATGTTGATACGGTGATTAGTAATTTACTCAAACTTGAAATATTCGAACAATTTGAGATTCTGTATTTCTGATTTTCGAGTTAAGTCATACTAATCAACAGGAAAACTGAAAAAGCTAAAACTGTCACATTACATGTAATGAATATACATTATGACAATTTACACTTTTGAATTAAACTATGAACTTGAACATTTTTGCAATATTATTTTTATTACATTTTTATTTATTTATTTTTTGATGTGGCATTGTATGGGCTAGAAGTCATACAACATGCTCAGCAAAGAGGAATAAACTTTTGGGGGAAGATCCCATATAGGCATTAGCTAAGGTGGAAGATCTAGTAGCTTCAATGTAGCATCACGTTTTTGCGAGGCACAGCTCACTCAACCCAGGAAAATGTATAAATTTGGCCAATTTGCCAATTTTTATGACAGTTGCTATAGCAGGGCCTGACCCATGTACCACTGTAATTAATGTTTTTGTCCCCCTCCAATGTGTGTGTGTGTGTGTGTGTGTTTTACCAGGCTCAACAGTGGACTCCAGGTTGAGGACTTGCTGATGTGTCTCCATGTTGAAGAGGCCTATTCGTCCACTGTTAAATGATGTCACCATGTAGGCAGGCTCACTGCGGACAAGATCTACTGAAGAGGGCAGGCCTAACTCTGTATATAAACCACACACACACAGGAATTCAACACAAAACAGGTGAAATATTAAATGGATGTCCATTTGCTTTCATTAACTGCTAATTGTTATTTATTAATTGGTAATTGTAATGTTTGACTATTCATTTGAACACAGTAAAAGTCAGCATAACACGAAATGCTATTCTGTTTTACCCTTGTTCTCGTTGAAAATGGCAATGGCTGCCTGTGGGTTGGAAGCATTCCACAACCTCACTGTGCCATCAGCTGAGCAGGACAGGAGGCGCTGGTGAGCGCTGCTGTGGACCAGCCCCCACACTGCATCTGTGTGACCACACAGTGCCCCCCGCAGGACCGACGGCTCTACAAAAGCAGACAAAACAAAGATGTGTCACTTGTCATTCTCTGAATAACCTCAGCCTAGTGGAGTCTCACTGTCTTGCACAATTTAGACCCCTTCCACATAGACCTGAATATTATTGCATTTTGGCCTTCCACTCACACAAAAACAGCTTTTATGAGGTTTTTGAAAATTAGGTTCATGTGGACAGGTGGTGACATCACACCATGACCTTGAGCACTGCTAGAAAAGCTCAATTTCTCAGGATTGCACTAGAGTTTCAGAGACAGTGGCGTAGTCATGTAAGAAAATCTTGGTTGCTGGGCAGGGCATTCAACTATGTTAGCCAAAGCTCAGACAGGGTACCTATATATCGATGAACACACACACAGACAAAAAGAGACTCACACAAGGGCAATTTAGAGTAACAAATTCACCTGACCTCTGTGTTTTTCAGTACTTTCTAACAGAAATACCATAAGTTCCACCAAGTTATTGTATTTTAAAAGACCTTTTATTTCTGCTGTAAAAATGTGGAACTGTGTATATCCGTTCTATGAAATGAACATTTGGCATTAAAGACAATGTTGTGTGCTTTTAATTACAGCCAGACGATCAATTTGGTATTCAGCATTGAGATACTACAATTATTAAAGTCCAAATTCTGGTATCGAGACAACCCTAAACCACACTGTCTCCATACTGTGGTCATTGTGATGTCTCCCACTGTCTTGAGTTCATTACTGTCATCATTAAAGTATTCTCCTTCCCCTCCCATAAATAATGTATGTGATGGCAAAGCAAAACATGTGGATGAAACAATGCTTTGTAAGAAATGTGTAAAACCAGTTCTTAATTAGATTAGTTCAATCTAATCATATTCACCTAATTCTGCCATTCACATGCTCATGAAGGCTTGATGAACTGGTGTATTACATTAAATATAGTTTGGAAACAGTAAAAAACTAGCCAGAGAAAAGCTAATTCTATCAAAAAAAGTAAATCACTGCAATCTGGTTCGGTTACAATTGGTTTGGGTCTCCTGGTGGTTAGGAATCTAGTCTTGTGAACGGAAGGTTGTCAGTGCAATCCCCAGGCAGGTCATGACTGAAGTGCCTTTGAGCAAGGCACAACTGTCTAATAATCTAATCTAATACACAAGGTGATATTTATTCTTTATTGTGTTGTGTTAGTTGCTGCCAAATAGACTTAACTACAAAAATAACTCCCTTAGATGTGCTGAAAGTGAACAAGTGAAAGCGAAAGTGCAAAAAGACCGATATTAAAAGCTGGAACTCAGAACAGTAAAAGAGAAGGAGAGTTACGGTAGGAGTCGTAGGGGTCGATGTTGGGGCTGGGGGTGTTCCAGCACTGAATGGTACCGTCCACTCCTCCACTGTAACACTGCTCTCCTGTGGTACTTATAACCACGCACAGAACAGCACCCCTGCAATGCAAAACACAGCATTTGAATAATATGCACATGCTTATAAATGTATACACACAGATCTGTGTGGTGTTTCACAAACCAGATATTTTCTGTCAACATGACAACTTGACACTAAATTCAAATCACTATTTTTACATACTCTAGATGGAGTCAATCAAGACATGTTTGGAGTCCACATTTTGCAAACTCACTCAAACTCGTACCACATCGAGATCTTACTTAAGGTTTAGAGACTCATCATCTCCAAAAATGCTGATTTTATATTTCAAATGACATAAAAAGTGACATTTCAAGCCCGATCTCTAGGGCTTACAGCTCATGACTATCAGAAATTCAGAATCTCAAATGATTTTTAATTTAGAGTTTGAGTAAATTACTACAGAAAGAGTATCAACATCAAAATAAAAAGACATGAAATGTCACATCATGTGTAATGAATGTAAAATATACCTTTTAGAATGACAAACACAAACTTTTTTGAATTTTCTTTTTGATGTGACACTTTAGCTTTTTTTGTCATACCATCTTTTACCATCTAGCTTGACTGTTTTGGAAGCTGGTTTGGAAGCTTAAAATGGACACATATCTCACTCATTAAGTTACAGCATCTTACCTATGAGCCCTGAAGGTATAAATAGGTTCCACATCCAATGACGCATTCCTGTTGAAAGAAAAAAAGTGTTGACCTCTAATCTCATTCACTCAGCAACTGAAATAGCAAAAACACCCAGAAACTACTGAGGCTTTTCTATTTTGTGGTTAAGGAACATCCATTGTGACTAGAAGGTCACTGGTTCGACCTGCTGAACCTTGAGCAAGGCACCTAATACTCAACTGCTGCCATGTATAGATTTGCTCACCACTCTGCACAAGTGTGGCCAGAGTGTTCCTGTGCACATGATGTAGTACTGGCCTTGTAGACAGTTGAGCCTCAGGATTTTACCTTTTGAGACCCTGTTTTAAACCATTTATCCATGGTAGCTAAAACTCATACAAATGCTTCACTCAGAATAATTAACCAGCTTACTAGTTCACCAGTAAGACGTGTTGGATGTGCTCGCAACTATACTTTACCAGATCAGTCAACGAGTGCCAGCGAAGTGTAAATGTTTGTTTTTGCAAACAACAGGCACAAGAGTATCTCAGAAAAATATGAAAAAAACAACACTAGCCGTATCACTGGAGCACACAGTTTGAAAATCACTTACTTTTTTGCAGGAGTCGTTTTCTGCAGGTTCCACATCTTCAGGGTATGGTCTTCAGAGGCTGTAATGAGAACAGGTTCTACAGGGTGAAATGCAAGGCTGCGAATGCTGTCGAAGTGGCTGCGCAGTGTGAACTTGGGGTTCCACGTCTTGCGCAGAGCATCCTTGTTATTGGTGATCTGAGGAGATGCAAATATTAGATTAGCATCCTAGCAACTTGTTTTTTAAATATAGAAAAAGACTGAATTGTTTACTGTGTTGAATACATGTATATTTTCTGTTAATTAGTTTTTAATTAGTTGCATTTCCCTTCTTTTATTTGTTTACATTATTTGCATATCCCAAAGGGTTTGCAAAACTTTAAAGGAATGATTCACCATAATACCACACTTAAAAATGTTCTGCCTACCTAGGATGTAGCTGAAATTTTAGCCAAATTTAGCATTAATTAAGGACACAGTAGCAAGCTGTGGGAAGTCACTGATGCTTCAGTTAAATAGATGCTGTTAATTATTATACAATGTATGTACAAATATTTGTGCAAACCCCTTCTAATGAATGTATTCAGACTCTCTGGAGCAGATAAACATATTGGTACCATGACTTAAGGTGGCATATGCTAGATAGGTAGAAAGCTACACTCAAAACAACACTTTTGGAGCGAGTTAACAAAAGCAGAATAAATTTATATTTAATACTCTTGATTTTGGAAGAAACAATGAATGAGCAGATGTCCCAATTCTTTTATCCATACACACTAGTTAGCATATATTTACAATATCTGTGCTAAATTTGACTCCATAAATAAGTTGGCTTATTACACTGTTCTTTCAAACTCACATCATATGCGAGGCTATCTGCCTCATTGGCAACGGTCAGCCCAGCCAGCTCGCCCAGCCCCAGCTCTCCCGTCTCCATAGCTTCCTCCGTACCCATGATGAAGGCTTTGCCTGAGGAAGGGGGGAAGGTGATGGCCTCCACTGCAACATAAACACATATTTTATTCAAACAATTTTTTGTTCTCTTCACATTTTCTCTTCTTGTTTAGCAATTAGTCAATGAACTGTGCTGTCAGTTTTGGAGATTAACTGATTTTGGAAAGACATGAACCCAATGTTCAGGGCCCACATTCAAAATTCTATTTCCATCTTCTATATAGCAGAATGCTTTTTCTTTTTCCAGACAAAAGACATTTAAAAGTTTTTAAACAAAGGGGCAAAAATAATATATATCCTATTGCTTCCAGCATATGCTGACTACTGCTTTGTGACATGGTGAATTATCATGTTGGCAGTAGCCATTAAAAGATAAAATCTCAACTACCCTAGTGACCAACAAAACAGTCTCACAACATGATGCTACCACCACCATGCTTCCCAGTTGGGATTATGTTTATTGGACTAAGACTTAAGTTTTATCCTTTACTTCCAAACAAAGCACTGGTCCTTAAGGCCAAAATTTTATCTGAACAGAGAACACTCTATAAGGCTACATCATTGTCTTGGTAATATTGTGCAAACTTTGAGAAGTAGCTTTGCTTAATTCAGGGGTGTCCAAATCCAGTCCTGGAGGGCCAGATTCCTGCAAAGTTTGGTGATCTTCCTGATCAAACACACCTGATTCAGCTCAGCAGGTAATGAGCAGGTTTAACTGTAGTGTCAGAGCAGAGAAATCACCAAACGCTGCAGGAATCCGGCCCTCCAGGACTGGATTTGGACACCCCTGGTTTAAGTGATCTCTTAACATTCTCAATTGTTGTTGTCTTTGGGTTCATTTGAACCTTTAAGACCATAATTTTTACATGCAGTGAGATTTCATTTACACCTCCTTCCTGAACAATGTAGTGTTCGTCTCACCACATTTGCTCATGTTGCCTATACTAGGTTGGAAAATCCTCAAAAGGTGGAACCAGACTTGTGGAGGTCTAAATTATTGTTCTTGGCTGAGTTGATTTGATTTTCCCATTGTACCAAGAGCCAGAAGTGTATGGCTGTAAGGTTAAGCCCTTAAATACAGTCACTGGTGCAATAATTAGCTGTAGTTGGCCAATCCAAAGTCAATTTCTGAGATTCTTTAAATGGACAATAAAAATGGTCTATGGTAAACGTCTGACCTGCTGAAGATGTGAATTAAAACAGAAACAAATTGGTCTCTAATCAATTTTTATAAAATTACTTCTGATGTGATAAAGTACCTGTCCTATCTGACTTGCTAAAATAAACATGGTGATAAGTAATGTGTGGAGTTTCAAACAGAGGTGTATGTACATTTTGGGCCTCAACTGCATCAATACAACAAGATATAAAAAACAAAACTAATTCTTTCATTATTTTCCTTTTACCTTTTTATTCCTAAAGTGTAGGGTATATATAAAAATCATAGCTCATATGTCTAAAGCCTTTGTGGAGTACTGAATAAAGGAATATTTTGGTTTCTGAGTTGGAGATAAATCACCTTCCTCAGTGTGGCTACTGTCATGTTCATTGAAGCGGTTCGCATTGGGCCGGGGTGTGATGGATGGCTGCAGTGGAGCTGGGTCCTCCGTGTCCCGCAAATTAGCCAACATATCCTGCAGTTTGGTGCGGTTCGGCCCTGAGAGAGAAAATGCGCGAGAGAGAAAAAAGAGACACATCACTAAATGATGAATCATTAAGGATAAGGAGAAAGGTAAAGTGATCTACAAAGCAAAGTTCAAAGAAAAAGAAAAAGAAAGCTATGGAATATGAACAGTTTTCGCTGAAAGAAGCAAGTATCAAAAATCACAACTATTGCAGCAAATAACACCTAACTTCTATTTTTCCCTTACTTTTCCTTACATAAAGCTCCCACACAAGACTGGATTAGCAATTACACTAATAGGGAAACTCCAGGGAGGAGCAGTAGTAAGGTTAATTAGGTTGTAGTAAAAGCAAGCTTGTCAGGGGAGAATCTATGACCCAGGTAGTGTCCAGAGAAATGAGAATTACAATTTAGGCAAGAAGATGTGCTAGGCGCTAATTAGCTTCTGCAAGCCAGGCCACAGAGGCTGACCACTAGATGTGCTTGTTGCTAGAATTCTTCAAGAAGGAAGACCACAGCAGCCGACTGTTAGCAAGCTGCTACCTCCATTTTAACTACACAGGCTATAATAACTGACCGCTATTTATTATACAAGCCAACTCACATGGTTCCAAAGCTTTGGAGCTACATATTGGTATGATGCTGAACTTTTGAAAATTTAGTCTAATATAGATCTCCACATGGATGCTTATGAGTACTAGTTAGTAGTAAACCTGGGATGTAAGTGGTCCTGTCAGACTAGATGATGCCTATATAACCTTGGCACCATTCTGACAACTTGCGTGATGTGTTCTTAATGTCAAATATAATCAATTCTAATGATATACCAGCGATTAATGGAAATGATTATGTTCAGTGTATGTCAACGAGCTCCCTCCAGTCTCTAGTAGGACATGAGGTCATGTAAACAGAAACAAGTCTTTGGCATAATAGTGGCAATCCTAAGGCCAATTTATAGTCCAGAAGACAAAGCGCTGCTTGACAAAAAGTGACCAAATCTGTTTCTTTAATCGAGAAGTTGTTGTTGCACACTCATTCTGATTTGACAGAAACTCAATTCTCTGTTCTGGTGTGCTGCCGTGATGATAATGAGCAGCTGTGTTTAGCCTACATGGTATAAAGTTAGATGGATATGAGGAGAGACTCGCTGAGCTGGTCGGAAAATATCCACATTGATGTGACTGTAGAGCATCACAGAGATCAGCAGAAATAGACTGATTAGCTATTGATTCCAGTGCAGTGTGTTAACAGGTAAACAGGAATGGACCCTACAGGACGGATGATTTAAGATGGAGTCAGCTGAAGTTATGATAAAAGTTATATACAATAACTAACTAAATTAGCTTATTTAAGTTAAAGAGTGGTCCAGTGGTCAGTTATGAACAAAGAGACCTCGATCTGTACTGAAAATACTTTGTACTTTATGCCTGCTTTGTGTTTTGTTGCTGGAACAGGACTATGAAGGCCTACAGTGTTGTGATATCTGTTGGCCAGTTTTGTTTTTGTCAAGCAACACTCAACTATAAACTGGCCTTTATGCCTTGAGAAACCACACTTCAAGGAGTGAAAAGAGAAAGTTTGGAGCTGTTCTCAACTGGAACAGTATGGATTGCTCATCCTGCAGATTTAAAGGTAAAAAGAGGCTTGTAGGAGTGACACAGGCACAAAATCACCTACCACAGAGCTTCACATTGAACATTTTGTGTCTAAATCCTAATAGAAATGACTATGTTCAGTATATGTCATCAATCAGCGTGCAAATGTTTGGACATTTCCAGTGGTTGTGCCACAAAATATCCAAATACACCAAATCTCATGACCAAAGATAAGCATATACAATGTAAGAGCAAAATCACACTGTAAAGCCAGCTTCAGTTAGCTAACACAGCTTGACTGTCACTATATGAAATATGCTGTGGCATGGGTTGAGAATAATAGACTCATCTGAGTTTTTTTTTAAAATATGTGCTTTTCTAAATCAGAGACCGGTTTTATTGCTGGGTCTTGGCTGGTGCAGAACAGCCATTTGCCTGGGAATTAACACTGGCACTGATAACTGGCAAAATTACTTAACACAGAACTAAGGGAACATAGTCTGCTCTACAACAAAGTACTTCAGCACTCAGTTAGAGCTGCATGGGCAAAAAATGGGCCAAAGCATTGCTGCAGGGAGGAAAGCAATGAGGCCTCTCCAAGGTAAATGAGTCAAACTCAGCAGAAACAAATAAACCATGAACCGCCATTATAGGCCTGTCTGGATGAAGTGTAGACTGTAGAGAAGTTTCACCAAGCACAAATGTGTTCTATTTGTTGTAAACGCTGTGCTTAATCGAGTAACTTATTACTGAACACTGATGAAGGCTACAGTACTGATAATTCTATCCTGCAGCACAGCTCCATGACTTCCCTCCTTAATCTACCTTTTTGAGGATGCTCATGTTTATGACCAATAACAATGAAAATATAGATACACCTCCTGGCAAACATACCCATGTGAGACTCATATGTGCAAACCAGCTGGGTACAAGCAAGGTTGGCACCACATATGGGTGCCCTACAACGTCAGTGATGGGACCAGAATGGGTTAAACATAGGACACAAAACCTCTATATATTAAGAAAATTCACTATATGCCCTTTTCTAATCCAGGCAAGCCCACCTGGCAATTCACACAGCATAGGT
The DNA here is from genome assembly GCA_036984385.1 of Crenuchus spilurus. Classification (NCBI taxonomy): domain Eukaryota; kingdom Metazoa; phylum Chordata; class Actinopteri; order Characiformes; family Crenuchidae; genus Crenuchus; species Crenuchus spilurus. The sequence goes on along the minus strand of BRDA01001138.1, from coordinate 93,030 downwards.
AAAAGCTGCCATAATCTTTAACGATGTTAAAAGGCAACAACAGCCCAATTCAGATTGAATTAAATGTATACGTGGTCATGGTGTAATTTCTTCGTTTACAGGGGCTCCTCAGTGATTTTATTTATGACCGGATCTGCCGTGTGTGTGTTTATTCCCCTCGTCCTCTGAGAAAAATAGCTCACCAGATTAATTTTGTTCTGTCCGGATGCAAAACACCATAATTTTCTATAGATGTACAACAATAAAGATTTCTGGCTGCTGCTTCTAGTTATACTTTAGGTTTTTAGTGTGCAGATTCATAGAAAACCTCAAGCAAAAAAACTAATGCTTTTGAAGAGTCTCTCAATAATTGACTTGATCTGGATGGAAGACCTTACACTCCACACACTACCTGGGAGAACTTTATGCTGAGGAAAAAAAAAAAACTAAAATCCATAGGAAATGAAATACTGGCTTCTTACACAGGCTTATTAAAGGGTAACACAGTCTTATTATCATAGCTACAGGTACAACTGCCCACTGTGATCATATCAAGGGACACTTCTGGGTTCATAGAAAATACAACAATCCAGAACCTCACTTGTCCTGTACTCTTTTAAGCCGTATGGATGCAGGAATTTAATCCCTGTGATGTGCAAAATGTGCATAAAAAAGATTTTACGGTAATTTCTGCTTTTACATGAACTCCTGTAATTATTTATGTCCAAATCAGCCATGTCTGTGTTTGTCTCCCTCCAACTTTGAGACAAACACAGTCCAAATACCTGTCACTGATGCTTTGTAAAGAGACAGCAGTAAAAATCTGAACTTCAGTCTGAAAATCAAGCTTAGCAGAGAAAAAAAGCTGTAAAACCTACCTTACAGCAAGGAAAATTTACTTATCAAGAAAGAGTACAATGTACAGAATAAGCACAGGCAAGAAGCAATAAAAAGCCAAATAAAGAAGGAAGAAAAGAAAGGAATACATGAAGTGAAAAATGGATGAACCTGACGTTTTGAGAGCTGTCACAGGACACAAAAGCCAAAGAAAAGACAAATCAAGAACGGAATGTAAAGTTGTAATTAGAAAGGCATGGACAGACAGAAACAGAGACAAAAAGACAAACATACACTGACGTTCCCCACACATAAAGAGCTAACTCAGGAAAAAGAAGCGTCAGCAAAAAAATCGAGGCGACAGTGAGAGAAGAGCTTCTGTTTTAAAGTAGTTTGGTTTCTTTATTTGACTCATAGAGAGAAAAGAAGAGAAAGGAGAGGACAGAGGTGGCCAGGTCCACTTACTCTTCACCCCCTTTTTGCCTTTGCGCTCCTTTCTGTATTGCTCCTTGAGTTTGGTTATCAGGCCCTGGTCCACGTCCCAGGCCTGCCTGTCCTTCTCTACATGGAGAGGAGAGACACCACAGCATGTCATTCAGTCGGCCGGCTGCGTCAAAGATGGTTTGCCGTTTACATACATGAGCAAACAGAGGCCTCCAAAAGAGGACTGGTGTTGTCCAAACTTACAGATCAAAATTTGGGCATTTATGATTAGGACTGGCTGATAAAACCATTGATATTCAATTGATAATAATCAATTTTGGGATGTAATACTGTTTGTTGTATTGCTATTGTACTGAGTAAGATGTTTAGCATCAGTCAGGCAAATAGGACACATATGAGACATACAAATAAGATTTAATTTACAATTATAAAACTAGCAAAGCTTAAAACATCCTACTATGCGGGATTCTTAAAATATGGGTATTATTATAAAATGCTTAACATACTATTAATTATTAATACTGCAATGATCCATCAACAGCTGATATTAATTGCTGATTAAAAGAAAATTACATTGTTAAGAGTCCAATATTGAAATTATGGCTAATAATTCCAATAGATAATAATTGTATGTCCTATTTTAAGATTGTAAAATGGGAATTCTGTAGCTCCCTCTGCTGGCCTCTCCCTGTAATGGCCAATAAAAGTCAAAATATTATTTACATTTAAAAAGTTTGTTGTTATTGGTAAGATATCAATATTGGCCACAATTAGCTGTTAATTATTGGTCATCATTGTCCATATTGTAATGCGTCACATCTCTATTACTGACAGGACTTTTCTGTGCATTTTATAATGCTATCATAACTATAGAAAATAAGTAGGTAAAAAAGCAAGGTAGCCAAGTCACTAGCTGTAGTATACCCCAGCTCCTTCCTCCAAATCCACACTATATGCCACATAATATACTTACCAGTGCTTGACCAATACATTGGTAATTACTTGGCTAATAACAAATTTAATGTAAATATTCAGATTAATAGTAACATCTATTTTGAAGTATTTTTAATATTTAATTTCATGCATTATTTTACACATTGCGTATTCTATATACAGCATCTAATTCATGTATTCTGTATTTTAGTGGTTTTAGTTATGCAATGTTTTACTCAACAGGCCTTAAAAAGCAGAAACTCAGTATTAAATATTGTAGCTCTGTATAGAAAGTACCCATTATTCTTTAAGGCTTTATTTTTCTTATTTGCTGTCAATTTTTTACTTTGTGCATTGTTATTTTCAGTCTGTATCATTGTTATTTAAATGGTGGCTGAGTTATATTGTGTTCACTGATGGCACAACCAACTAAGCTTAGTTCAAATCCCAACGATGCTGTGACCAAAACACTGATTATCATCAGCTGAAACTAATAAAGCTGTAAATGTTCTATATTATAAATATTTACTGGCCCACTAATATACATAGCACATAAGCTACAATAGGTCAAAGCTCAAGCCTTCACTGCTTCAATGGGATAGAAGACCACATAGGTGTACTTTGAAGTTCTACAATTACAGACTGTAGTCCATCTGTGTACTTTGTGCAGCAACAGATGAGCTGCTGTCTATGACTTTACATCTACAAGGTGGACCAACAAGGTAGGTGTGTCTAGAGTCGATAGTGAATGGACACAGTATTTAACACACTAACACACCACCACCACCACATCAGTGTCTCACAACATGGTACACAGAGAATCAGAAGGACTAGAGTCTGTAATAGTAGAACTACAAAGTGCACCTGTATGCTCAGTGGAGCTGATAAAATGGACAATCAGTGTACATACAAGGAGGTGGTTTTAATGCTATGGCTGATCGTTGTCCATCACAAATGCACATTACTGGAATTAATTGATTGTGCCATCCAGACTCTGGATTTCACAACAGTTAAATTATTTAGTGGATATTTAGTCCTGTTCAAGACTGAGCTAAACAAAAAGTGCCGAGAGGTCAGGACCCTTTCTTTCAGTGATTAATGTAGGCAAAATTGTCGGTGATTGTCTTGAAGCTTTAGGGATTAACAGTAAATGCAATCAAGAAGAAAATCAATTCCTGGCAGATATGAACAGACGAGTGGGTCAGTGGGAGGTGCACGGCTAACACACAGAGACGCAGGACAAGGCAATGACAAATGGACAAACTCAAACAACAGTAAAATAAAAACACAGGTGATTAACATTTCAGTTTCAGTGTGTATACAAACTTCTTGTGGATGATGGGTGTTGGGTTCCCCTGTTGATTCAGCTCATGAAGGAATAATGACTAATAATATAATGATGTAACTATGATGTATAAGAGAAGAGCTCCTTATATGAAAGCTCAGTGAAATTAATGCAATGTTTATTTGGTGTAAAGTATAAGCAGCTAAATGTCTTGCAGTTTCTAGAACCAACTTAATTGCTGTATAACTGTGTGTTAGGATACTTCACTATCACATTCAGAATATTTTAGCAACAGTTTATAGGATGTTATCTGCTAATTATGACACTTGGTGATTATAAGAGCACCACAAGTCACCACAACAAAGCAAACTCACTTTTCTTCACAATAACAAAGAGATGACTCCAGCCAGTAGCACCAGCTTAATGGTTGATGGTAAGTTGAGTGTAAAGTCTTAACCGTCATGTTGAGAATAGCTTAAAAACTATAATTTTGGTTGTACTTTGGGCTGTGAAATCATTATTTTCTTACTGCAGCAATAAAACAATGTATACCTACAGCTACAGTTTAAAGGTTCATTTTGGAGAGGGTGGGGTTGGTGTCTGGAGTATCATTGTGGGTGGTGTGGCCCCTAGTGATTAAACATCGTTCAGTGGTTGGCAGTTCATTTGGTGATCAATCTTCATTCCAGAGTGGTGGGGGGCGTTCCTCAGACAATCAAGCATCATTTATATGGCAGGGAGTTGTCATTTATGTACAGTATTTTAAAGCCACTTTATCTTTGAAAGGTTAGTAACACTACTGAAGCTGCAGTTCACATAATCTCTACTTGAATTCAGTGAATGACAGAAAGGTAGTTATCTTTTAAAACTGATCAGTTCTATATACTGCAGATGCAAACAAAGATGCTTATTCCACATATCAAATGAACCAGCAATTTTAATAAATATTTGTAATAAATATATCTATATTTGTAATATGATACAATTTGGTGATATGGGTAATATTTCACAGTTGTAAACTTGAACATAATGGCAGTATATGTTCAACCCAGACTACTAGCGTTCAGCTGGTGCAACTGTTTGCTGGTGTGAGTGTCACTTTAACAGCATAAACCTCTATACTGTTTACATTGCAGAATGTAATGCTGTTGCTTTTGGACAAATAATGAATAAACATGGTTGTTCTGAGTTTCTCACCCCAGTCTGTACCGTCCCCTGCACTCCTGGACTCTGGTGAGGTGTCCATGTCCTCGGTGTTGGTCAGGAAGTCAAAGCCTTTCAAAGCTTCTTCTGTGTCGGGGTCATCACTTCCATGTGTGGGAGAATAGGATGAAGAAGGCTTCTTCCTCACAATCTGCACAAGAAACAGAACATGTTGAACTAAACTAAAATAAGGATCCACACTTCAAATCAACCCTTCGATTTTAAAGGGTAAAAACAATTCCTTAGTATGATTTAATGCCATTTTGGTATGTGGGGGAAAAAACTAAAATCTTGACTGTGTGAGGGTCAGTGTGGTACAAAAGCAAGTTTTCTTTCAATACTCTGACTTTTATCAGTTAACTATAGTCAAGTAAAGTCACTCTGCTCACCGTTCTAGAATCTATGATGGACTTGTCTTTCCCTTCACTGTCCTCTTCATCATCCTCATCACTGAATTCTGCAGCAGCGCTCTCAATGAACTTAAACACCTCCAGCACAGCACTCGAGTCAGACAGCTCCACTTTCCTGCAACAAACAGCCAGAAAAATTAATATGTTAAAAATACAAACTTATGCAAAAATTTGATCAACCTTGGCTAAAGCACTTCTTAATGATGGTCACTGTGTTCCACGGTACATCTAATGCCTTGTGAATGTTCTGTCCTCTTCTTCTGACTGATGCCTTTCAACAATGAGACCTGTTTGATGCTTTATAAGTTTGTTGTGGACTAGGGCTGCCATGATTAGTCGACTAGTCACGATTATGTCGACTACTAAAATAGTCGACGACTAATTTAATAGTCGATGCGTCGTTTGGTTTTTTTTTTACTTTCTTTTTCTCTCCAAACTGCTGCGTCTGCCTTTCTGTCCTTGACGCACATGTGCAGTAGTGGTAACCGGGGTAAGCTGTGGATGACGTCACACAACGTTATACCGACAGGCTCATCATGGCTAGCCAGCAACAGAGCTCAAAAGTGTGGGATCATTTTAAGAAAATGAAAGAGAAACGTGTGCAATGCAATATCTGCAAGGCAGAACGTGCCTTCCACGGCAGCACAACTGCGATGAACGAGCACCTAAAAAGGAAGCCTGTTGTAGCTGATTGTCACAATGATGAAGAGGGACCGTCATCTCGGTAAGCTAAACTGCTAGTTAGCTGCTAAAATTAGCATAAACAGAGAATTAACTTGCTGCTTACTCATATTGATAGCTGTAAAAGTTAACATTAGCGATGACGATTTCATTCATTAGCCTTAGCACACATTCATGTGTTTTCTGTAATGTTATAACAGTCATGTGTTTGAATAGGAATGCTAATGTTTTCTAACGTTACGTTTCAGTTCTACGTTTACACTTTACAGTTAAATAATTGTTGCAACAAGCTGCATATTTCATTAAAGGTTTAATGAACTATGGTCTTAATTGTTTTTATTTTTAGTTAGCATATAGCTGAAATCTAATGACGGTTATATAATAGCAGCTGCATTCTAGTGCGATAAGCTGTATGTTTTATATTCAATTAACGTATGATCCGATTAGTCGACTAATCGTAAAAATACTCGGTGATTAGTCGACTATAAAAATAATAGTTTGTGGCAGCCCTATTGTGGACCATGGCTTTTGCTGTAAGTTGCAACTGAAAAAATATCAGGAAAAACCTATTACAACAGTGTGGTTAATCAGAATGACTTTAGATGATTGTAGTTGTGTATTAACTACTATTTAATGTGATTAGTTAATTTTGAATACAGCCACACCCCCAAATATAAGATGGTGTATATATTTATAATGATTTCAGTCTATTTTCAACTGAATTGTACAGATTAGGGGTCTCACAAAAAATTCTGAAATGATTAATCTTGGTTTCTTGATTTACATCACAAAAACGTGGCATTTTACAAACGTAAACTTTTTATATGCATTGTATACCTTAATTAAGATATCAAACACAAACAAAATTTCCATGGTGAAACCTTTATACAACTGATGCTGCGAGTTGTATGCAGCACACCTGATGTCTACATACTTTTGTCACTGTTATTTATTGATTGCTCTAGCAGGCTGATTGGACTCACCCTGCTGTGTTGGCTCCCTTGGGTGCAGTGTCCGTTCCATTAAGCAGCGGCTCCTGACTGGACCGGTCACCCGCACCATCACCTGTCAAGCCCAGCAGGGCCTTCACTCTCTGAGACTTGACGTCCAGAATTGTGTCCGTGTAGCCCACCTCCTGCAGGTATCTAAAATGACAGACAGAGGGTGCTGTGAGAGAGAAAGAGAGACAGAGGCAGGCAGACACAGCACTAGAGCTGATATTTTTCTTGATCTATAGCCTTCATTTGAGATAAAAAGAAACATAATGTCCATCATCACTTTGAATAACACTGTAAGCTATTTTTGAGAATCACATGATTACGCTATTATGAGAGACATCCACTGATCATTATGCTTCTTGGTGTTCAGGTTAAAATGACATGGAGTGCTTTAAATGGATATAGAAGATTGTACATGCTAAAATCTATCACATTAATGCTGACAAAGCGTATAACAGTTATAAGACAATAACCCACAACAATTATATTCAGTGTAGGCTTCACTCGTTAGATTGTACACTTCTGAGCTCACAATGATGGGAATCGATTATTAGTAGAAAATCACACATTATGTAACAATATGAAATAGGCTTCGGCTGATAAACAATGCCAGTATCCATGGTCAATGGCTGATGGGTCATGATGTTGAGCCATTATCATAAATCCCCAGATCCATACCTCTGCAGAAAAAAAATAGATTTTCAAGCTTTCCTAGCATGCTGCTGTGACTGTGACTTTTAATTTCACTTTCATCACTCCTTAGGAACATCAGGCTCTCTCCTCTTCAAAAGGATACACTCACTCTTTTCTATATTAATGGTGACTTGTCTTTATGTTATATATTTGTCACTGAAGAGTGCTTCTCAGTGAAGAAGTTTACATGCAACCAATGTAGTAAAACCTAATTTTATTACATTATTTGCTTTATCTCAAAAAATAAGCATGTAATAGCACCCCATGTCATCATCCATCACAATGTTTAAGCGCAAACAGTCATATATACCAATCAGGTGGTAATTTTAATCTATTATTTGGAAACAATTAAAAAATACTTGAACAACATATACTAAATAGGCAAAAGAGACCAGTGAATCAGACCATCTGTGAAGATATAGTAACTTTTCCAGCTTGTGGTGCAACACTAGGGGGCTCAATGTTCGTGCATATCTAGGCTGTGAGAACGTGGGGGTGGATTACTTTAACAGTATCGGATCAATGAGCCTCCCACTGGCAGAGTTTCCCACTCAGCTCACACCGGAGCTCTAAACGACAGCTCTAATTGGCTGGAGGGGAGTTGGGGGGTGGTTGTGAATGAAAGGTTAGGAGTAGATGTTAAGAGATCAGCACAGCCTGCATCTTCTCATTTACACTCTGGCCTTGTGGCTGACGTATGTGTGAGGAACATGCTGTGATGCTAAGAGAGGAAAGAATGGCAATGCTTATGATGCCCAGAAGAGGGCACTGCTGAGCTGTATATATTTAAGATGCCTTATAGTCATGACAGAGTGGGCTGTCTGGACAGAAGTACTCTGAAAGTCTTCTACATAACTGTAAAGTAAAACTGAGGTATCCTACGGTTAGCATACAATAACAACACTATAAATTCAGCTGATTTGATTTTTGCCAGGGTATATATTGGGTAATAAATAATGGTTATTGTTATGCTGAATATTCATTAATACATTCCCACCTGTGAGTATATGCACTGCTTTTACACTCAGAAACATCTTTATGTAGTGCCAAATTCAATAGATAATCAAGCACAAATGCAATTAATCACACAATTAACAGAATACAATATGCTAATTTAATATAATACAATTATATTTCAGTATTATCATGTTTGTATATTTTAATTGTTTGACCACACTAGTTTATAATTTATTTGGTTGGTTGATCTACATGGTGCCTCTCTCATACCATACATTTTGGCCATACTAAACTGTTTATTTTTGTCATTTTCAGCACTCTTAAAAACATACAAATACAATTTTAATTTCATGTTCCCAAGTTCAATATTATTAACTACTATTAGACAATGATTAGGATTAGACTGTACAATGTTAGTGGCATAAACGGAACAAATAATAATTCAAAATCTAATTGTTAACGGCAGCAGTAATGATTGTGGAGGAAGAGGACAGATTTGTACTCACTGTCTGAGTAGCTGCCGACCTTGCTTCCAGGACAGCTGATTATTCAGGGAGCCAGAAGTTTCCTTTTCATGCCCCTCTTCTGTATAACAGTGCAAAAGGAAGTGATAATGTAAAAAATACAACAGAAAGTCATATATATTGTAATATATCCTGAATTTCCCGCAAGGGATTAATAAAGTATATATCTATCTATCTATCTATATGGAAATACAAAAAAGAGAAACTGGGAAAAGATCAGTAATGAAAGTTTGATTTTTTTTGTCTATTCAATGAAAGATTCTCTAATGTCATACTGCAGAGGAATTGGGGAAGGGGAGCTCATACTGCCAGACAGTAAAAACTACAACTACAACACTAAAAGTGCAGGGAACTAAAACTGCTCTCAAATTGCAGTGCCACATAAAAAAACAGTTAATTGTTCATTCAAAAATATAAACCGTCACATTGCATATTCAGCACACATAAAGTGACATATTTCAAGTCTGTTTTGTTTCAATATTGATCAGCATGGTTTATAGCTCATGCAAATCATAATTTTAAAATCTTCAAATTTATTATTAGAATAATTTTTTTTGAGTAAATTAATGTTTAAACAGTATCAACTTTAAAACAAAAAAGGCTTGAAATAAGTCACTTCAAGTGTAATGTATATACAATATGACAGTTTACCTTTCTGAATTCAATTATGAGCACAAACAGACTTTAATGACTAATAACCAATAAGCATTATATCTATATATTCATTATATAATACTTCCACAATAGTATTTTTTCTGTTGCCAAGTGTTTTCTTTGCGTTTCAGAAGTCTCCTTTGTTTAAACATGGACTTTGACTGGTTAACTAAACTAAATAAAACCAGAACAATGTGTATGATCATGTTTTAGCATACAATAGCAGCAATCAAGAAGCATTTGGTCGAGAACTTCATTAATGCACACTTAAGTGTCATCTGATACTGTGATTTGAGATGACAATGTTATTGATAGCAGACGAAATGAATCCTATAACATCTATCCTGAAATAGTGCACTCTTCACAATGTGATGTGACATGAGCTGTGCATTTCTTCCTGTGGGGTACATGAGTGTAAACAGCAAGTTTTAAAGAAACATTATCATACATTACTCAAATCTCAAATACAATACTCAAAACTTCTTTATCAGTACCACAAAAGATTTTGATGTTACAGGTGAATCTTTAGTGACATATCCCTGTGCATCCTTGATTTGTAGTGTGAAAAGGTCAGTGAAGCAATTTTCCCACTCTGCAAACTGTTGCAGACCCTACAAAATGTTTGAAATTCTCTGCAATAAATCATATCAATTCTTGTTTCCACAGATTCTGAGATTCTGATTCATTAAAACGGACAGTTTGAAAGAATCAGTTCAGCAAAATGAGCCAAATTTTCCATTGTTAGTTATCTCCCAGCTGACCGGGTCTCACCTGCACTCAGTTGGGTGTCTATCACTCACACAGCTGGGTCTTGCCCTTGGCTAGGCCAAAGCCTCATACAGATCATGCTGTCACTTTCACACTCACATGACCTGGTCTGGGTCTCCTGCTCACTCAGCTGGGTCTCACTCTCACACAGGCCGCTCGTACACTGCCAGGTCCTGGTCCCACGTGGCCAGGACATTTTCGGTCGAGTCACGGGGAGATGTGACCTGGTCTCGCTCTCACGTGCACAGGACCTAGTCTGGGTCTCACTCTCACTCAGGCAGGTTTCACTCTCACTCAAGTCCCGGCAACATTCTAACATGACGTGGTCTGGGTCTCATTCATTCAGCCAGGCCTTGCTATGACTCTCACACAGCCTAGGTCTTCATGGTTTTGAATGAACCAGGTATGGGTCTCTGTCTCACGCGGCCGAGTCTCGGTCTCACGCGGGAAGTGTTACCGAGTCTCGGTCTCACGCGGGAAGTGTTACCGAGTCTCGGTCTCACGCGGGAAGTGTTACCGAGTCTCGGTCTCACGCGTAAAGTGTTACCGAGTCTCGGTCTCACGCGGAAAGTGTTACCGAGTCTCGGTCTCACGCGGGAAGGGTTACCGAGTCTCGGTCTCACGCGGGAAGGGTTACCGAGTCTCGGTCTCACGCGGGAAGGGTTACCGAGTCTCGGTCTCACGCGGGAAGGGTTACCGAGTCTCGGTCTCACGCGAGAAGGGTTACCGAGTCTCGGTCTCACGCGAGAAGGGTTACCGAGTCTCGGTCTCACGCGAGAAGGGTTACCGAGTCTCGGTCTCACGCGGGAAGGGTTACCGAGTCTCGGTCTCACGCGGGAAGTGTTACCGAATCTCGGTCTCACGCGGGAAGTGTTACCGAGTCTCGGTCTCACGCGGGAAGTGTTACCGAGTCTCGGTCTCATGCGGGAAGTGTTACCGAGTCTCGGTCTCACGCGAGAAGGGTTACCGAGTCTCGGCCTCACGCGAGAAGGGTTACCGAGTCTCGGTCTCACGCGAGAAGGGTTACCGAGTCTCGGTCTCACGCGAGAAGGGTTACAGAGTCTCGGTCTCACGCGGCCTACTAACCCTATAGTAACAGCCTGGAAATGGAAAAACACCTCTACATCAACAAAAAACAAAGTCAGGGGTGATAAATATTGTGTAGTATTGGCAGGATGTCATGTAGTGTCCACGTGGAATATTCAGATAATACTGAGATATTCAATTTGATCAAGCAGTAAATTTGATTTCCCAGCTGTTATGATTTAGTGCATGTAATGCTTTGACTTACTGACACCATAAATAATGTGAACCATCAGAATAATAGAGAACACAGTTAATAAACAGCTGTGGGAAAACACTGCTATACTAACCTGCACACTTAGACAAAGGATAAGAGGGTGTGCGAGTCCCCTACATGTAGAGGTGACAAAGCCCTGCTGCGTCACAGAGCAGCACACACACACACACACACACACACACACACACTACACACTACACACTCGCTTTGATATCTCAATTAATGAGCAGAGCTCTGTGCGAGACTGACAGCTCTCTGAAGGCCTCTAGTGTTTTATGAGTGAGGAAGAACAGGGCTGTGCTGATGACATGCAGATGAGATCTGCTAAAGGGAAAAAAAGACCACAGACTCCATCGTGTCTCACTTCCACCCACAAGGATGCTCAGTCGAGCCTGATTTAAGAGGATACAGGGCAGGTGTGGGACTCCCCCACCCCCCACCTCCTCATCAACACTTCAACCACTCTCAGAGCAAGCTGCTTTCATGCATACAGATCAACGGGTAATAAGAGAACGTCTCTGATGGCAAGACCAAACCTGAGCTTAAGACCTCGCCTAAATACCAGGGATGAGCATTTTAACCATTTCTACCATTCAAGTACTTTGTTCTTTTTAAACAAATACTATTTGAATTAGGGATGTACAAAAATATTGATATAGTTGACTATCACAATATTATACAGTATGTGGACAAAAGTATTAGGACACATGCTCATTCATTGTTTCTTCTGAAATAAAAGTGTATTTTTGATGTTTGAGTCTACTGTTCAGGGAAGGCTTTCTACTAGATTTTACAGCACTGATGTGAGGATTTGATTGCATTCAGTGACAAAAGTGTTGTCGGGTTGTTGGATCATCACCACCTCACCCAATTTATCATTTTTATGAGATCACAAAAACCAACAAATAGTATAAATCCTACTGCCAACAGCAGATTAGCAGCACCCAACCACAGTGAAGTTATAAAGAGTGCTGCAGTCTAGGCACAATACAGGGAATCTAATCAGAACAAAGGCATGGTAACAAAAAATGCCTGTTAATTTCTAAATCATAGAGATTACGTTTTTTGGCTAAAAATGGATGGATGGATGAAAAATAAATGTAAACCTGGATTCACCCAGAAATATACTGTCTCGTAAAAGGTCTACAAAACCATAATCCATACTGTGCGAATGAAACATACTAAGACTTACTTACCGGAGTCAAAACTTGGTGGCTTCATGTCACCTTGATTTAACTCTGTTCCATATTTTAACTTGTGGTACTTTGCCCTGAAAGAGAAACACAAGAATACATCATGAATACATAGACTCTTCAGCTGTGCATGTCATTTGCTTAAATCATAAAAAAGCAAAACAAAGCAAAAAAAAAAGCCCCAGGTCCAAGCATAAAATATGAATATCACCCACTTTCTGTAACTGCTGCAGAATTCAGGTCATGAGATGCTCGCTTTCTACACTTTTGCTGAACATTCAGATCAAGAGATCAGACACAACTCGAGGAGCTGACACACCACTGGGCTGCCATTACATTTTATTAAATTCCATTTAAATAAAGAACATCCTGCAAGCCTGGCATTTCTTTCCAATGCCTTAAGAAGTAAGAGCATGTTGCTTGGCAACCTAGGTCATCTCTGGGGGGGTTTTGGCAAGGTCGCATGTAAATCTCTTGGGCCTGAACCCCTTCAATAGATAGACCAGTCAAAAAATGAGAACGCTAGATATAATCACTCATGGTCATAATGAGAATTCACTCTATTTTGAGCTGCCAGACTGACGTCAGCAGCATCAGTGCCACTAAAATCTTCTGTGTTTCTGAAGAGGACGCTCTCCGGAGGAAGCATAGCAGTTAACCAAATGCGTCGGAAAGGCCTTAACTGAACTAGCAGTGTCTCCATTTGGTCATGTGAATGTTCATTAAACAAATAAAACCAACGTTTCTAAGATAAACTTCTCAAACCTGAAGAATTAGTTGAATAAATTGAGAGCAAAATACATCTTTTGTTACTTGTTATGCAATACTGGATTGTCATACTGATGGCAACAATTCACAAAAGTTTTCATTGTTTCCAGCAAGAGTGTAGTATTTTGTCCATACTACTCAGGTCAAATTCAAGAAGAGTGAATATCACTCTTACCAATGTTGAAGGTTGCCTACATGCCTGTTTAAACACCTGTTGGGTTACTGCTGTCAATCATAAATTTATATATACTTTAAGAAATAGTCCATGTATTTATTGGGGCTGTGTATTGACAGGAACCTGGCGATATGCATCACGATACAAGGGTTATGATTCAGTGGTGTGCCCTTATGCTACCCATTTACATTGGAGTGGAAGAGTCTAATGGCTGAAGATATATTACAACTCCACTATCTAGTGATTGGCAGCACAAAATGCTACCTTTCTTTGCCTGTAAACTATTAGTTAATAAATTAGTTAACTTATTGTTCAAATAATATGTGAAAATATGGAACAGCTATTCAACACAGGGACTAGACAAGCTGTGTGTGTGCATTTCTACACCTGTGTCAGCATTGTGTGTAGCTGAAAGTAGAAGGGGACATAGTGTAAAACAAATTTGCCCAATTTTTGCCTGAAACACGGCTTTAAACTGCAGCTCTTCAATTGTTTAGTATTGTTTCTTTATATTTCAAAAATGGACTGGATAAGCAATAATATGGTTATTAGATCAAGGTATTAAATTGTTGATTGTATAAAATTACAGGAAAATGAAGACTAGGTTCAATAATACGATGGTGGAATGGGAACATACGGAAGGAATGTGAAACTTCAAGATGTCTTACAGGCCTCAACTGGCATAAACAGTCCAAGGGTGCAGTTATACAGCTGCTAAATCGGTGGATATTCAGAACAAAGCTCAAGTAGTGACAGGTCTCATTCAAAAAAATTGGCTGGCTATTGTTGACTGTGTCATGCAGCTGAGGTTTTGTTTTGTTGCCTTTTTTGTCGATGAGTCGAGGCAAAGAACGTAAAGCCTGATGTCACCAGACTACGGGATATGATTTGTTGCCATGGCAAATGGTGGGATCAAGGTCAATGCAGAATCCTTTAAGACGGAGAATGGACTCTTATCTGAGAAGATAAAGACGGCAGCACACTGAAAGACAGCATGACTGATTCACGGATGTGTTGTGAAACAGTACAGTAAAACAGGCTTGGCCAAGTCTGAAGGTAAAGAGAAACTCATGTTAACATTGACCACAATACACATTCTTTAGTATTACAGAGGGGAGTACATTTCCTGTCACTGACGTGGTACATCTTCAGTATCTTTAGCTTAGCCATTATTGTACCAGATTCTGCAGCAGTTCATTGTTTGCATTTTACTTTTTTAGTCTATCTGCCCATAGGCCATCTGATTGGTTGAAATGTGAACCACAAGTGTTGGTTAAAAGGTACAAGATACCTTACAGAGTGCTGTGAACATTACAGAACTGAGTAGTCAAATAGTCTTACTTAATTTGGCATTCAGGCAATGTATGCTGCGCACTGTGTATCTAGGTATCAATACTGACTTTTGTATTTGACAGCATCTAAAGCGCAAGGTATCTTCTGGATCCTAGCCTATACTATATCTTTACTCAATAAACTGCAAAGCACATTTGTAAGGTGCTCTGGATAAGAAGCCTATCAATAAGACAAAAGCTAAAGTGAAAATATCAGGACACCTATATAGACATGCTACTCAGTCTCTATAGCTGTAGCTTTGAGTCTGATGAGTGAATGAGTGTGTTTATTGGGGGGACATTGACATCCTTTTACAGCCATAATGAGCCACGGCATTAAGTTCAAGACAAGGGAACTTATGTCATGTTGCTATAGAAACAATGCATTTAGGCCCATATATATATATATACACACACACACACGTATATACTCCATATCCTCTCCAATATGACTAAACAATGCTGCAGCTTGTGTAGAAAACAACAATGACTAAAAATGAAATTTCACTGGAGGAATTTTCTGCATCTCTAAAAAGAATCCTGAAGCATTGTTTTGGTCACATTCTAGCTTTGTTTGGCCTTCAGCAAACATAAACCTCAACCCAGAGTCATATTCTGTAAATAAAAAAAAATAACAAATAAAAAAAAATCCTGATCAAAATCTTAAGACCAGTTATAAAATTGCAAGAATTTGCATTTTGCATTATTGGATCTTAAGA
>BRDA01001138.1:60208-73709 GCA_036984385.1 Crenuchus spilurus | reverse complement strand
TGTAACATTTTAAAGGAGAAATATGTTGATTCAAAATTTCAGTGTCAACAAATCCCAAAAGTTGGGACAAGTAGCAATAAGTGGCTGGAAAAAGGAAATTGAGCATATAACGAACATCTGGAAGACCAATTAACACTAATTAGGTCAATTGACAACATGACTGGGTATAAAAAGAGTGGTAAAAATGGCCTTGTCCCAACTTTTTTGGGATTTGTTGATGCCATGAAATTTTTAAACATCACATTTTTCCCTTAAAATGATACATTTTCTCAGTTTAAACTTTTGATCTGTGATACGTGTTCTATTCTGACTAAAATATTAGATGTTGGCACCTCCACATCATTTGTATTCAGTTTTTATTCACAATTTCTTTAGTGTCCCAACTTTTTTGGAATCTGGTTTGTACATAACTCACAAAAGTTTCTGCATACAAAGTCTTAAGACTGAACATTAAGCCTAATACATTTAATATCTTGCTTTAGATTAGACCAGATAAATACATTCTCTTTTGACTGGTCATACATGGAGCTAAATCCAGTTCAGAAAATCCACACTCAGTAAAGCCCCTTAAAAATTAGCATTGTATTACTGAATAACCTGAACTCTTAGAGTACAAATCAATGCAGCTCAGTGCAAGGAAAAGTGTAATGATTTGATAAGCTCATAAAAAAGTGGTTTATATCTAAAGGAGCTTTAAGATTAGAACTCAACATAGACCTAAATAGATACTTCCAACAATATACATCTTCACATCTGTTCAATGTGCTCAAACTGAGTCCAGATCTTAAGTAAGATTAGTTGATGACACAGTATGACTTACTATGAACTATATAAATGAATTAAACCACACAGCTACATGCAACCACTTCATCAGGGCTGGTAAAAGACTAATTTGGGTTAAAAGTTTAACTATTCACGAGAGTCCCCATTATTAAAACTATTTGGAAAGTAAAACAGCATTCAGCTACACAGGTTTATTATTATTTATAGCCCACAGTAAGTCATATCCATCCATTCATCATCTTCCGCTTATCTGTGTATGGGTTGCGGGGGTAACAACAGAAGAAACGTAGACCAGGCATTTCAGGATTCCAAGGCATTCCCAGGCCAGCTGAGAGATATAATCTCTCCAGAGTGTCCTAGGTCATCCCCGGGGTCTCCTCCCAACTGGACATGCCTGGAACACCTCACCCGGAAAGTTACATTGTGTCTTAAAACAGGTGACTACCAAGTTCTAGTGTTTGTTAGCAATGTTAGCCAACGTTAGTATTGGTTCTAAATTATAGAAGCGAAATTTGGACTCCAAACTTGTCTTGGCTTACATCTAAGGTAAGTGGATAAAATAGGTAAATATGTTTTCTGAGTGAGTCACTGCTTTAATGTACAAGAGAAAATCAAACTGGGCTGCGATGAATGCACTCCAAGAAGATATCTTGAATGTCTTGTTTTATTAAAAGAGAAAATATGTATTATGTGTATGTTTTACATGTAAAACGTGTATAATATATACACGTTTCTTCAGAAAGTTGGTACAAAGTCCTCTAGTTCTTCTGCACAACAGGTTGCAAAAATGTAGGTTATACCCTACATATTTAAGACAACATTTCTCTACAGTCATTTGTTCAAGCAATCACACACCATTTAATCTGCAGACTTTATAAAGTGAGCTCCAAACCCTTGGGCTCTGCTCTAACCATGCTGCAGCATAATGATGAGGAAATTAAGTTATCAACGCATAATATCAGTGCATTAGGGAAGAAATCTCAAAGCAGGTGAATGTGCGACTAAAGAATGCAGTAGCTGCAGTAGACAGCTTAACTGCTGGACCTAAATCCCAATGCTATATGAAAATAGCCCACCTGTGGCAGTTATTATCACTCAGTAATGGCACAGTTTCTTTATTATAGAGAGTCCTAAACGTCCTCCACCGTTGCTCCCTGCCCCCCTTCTGTCGGCATGTAGAGGCTGAAGCTGACGCACATAGACTGAGTCACAAATATCACACAAACCCACACGTAGACCACTGTGCTTTCAACAAGAACAAGATGGGATAAATCTCAGCATGAGAGAGTGTGCGGAACATAGAAGCTTGGTACTGCTTTTTTGAGCAGGTAATCCTGCCATTGTTTTATCATCATAGTTAAAGAAACAGTAGAGAAGGCAGAGGACTGGAATAAAACAACCTAGTCAGTTTTGTTGAGAGCAGCCAGGGTCTGAAATCATGAAATGTAACAAGCCATTCAGATGTGGCACCCTTTATGATGCCATAAGGAGACTCATTAGAATTAACTCCACCTACCACTTGAGAAAGCCATTTAGATTTTTTTTTTTTGCAAATTAAACAGTACATACACAGGAGTGATAACCACTCTGTGTTTGGCTTCTTTCCCCCTCCAAATGAATTCAGTACAACTGAAAATGGAAAAAATACAAAGCATCTGTGGCAATGCAGATGAGAGAATTGTATGTATTCCTGCACAAAGCTAAAGTTATTAGCTTAACTGAATACCCCATTCCATCTTAAATACTGAAGTAGCTACATTCAGGCACCTAACAGGTATTACTTGATTTCGGCAGCAAAAATCAACAGAAAGGGGCGACTAAGAGTAAAGAAACATCAAGGCCAACCAATGCAGTATTTTGCTGGGTTGAGTGAGCAGTGCCTCATCAAAACGCAATGCTACTTTCCTGGGCAATGAAGTGACTCTATAGACCATAAACTAGGAAGATTTCTCTATAAAATATTTGTATAGTATATTTGATAGGGCCTTAAATATACCTTATTTAAATAACACAAGCATTATTCGTCCCGCTATCCTTCCGGCTATCCCACAGTCTTTTCTGCAACCTGCACATGAACATAGTCCGTTCATGGGGCCTTATGAATTTTCCTCCTTCCTTTTCCTTTTTAATCTTTCCTTTCCAAACACAGCATAGATGAAAGTGCTGAAATGCTGAACTGTTCAAAATGTGAAGCATGTTTAAACTGAGGAATCTCAAATGAATAGTTGATAAAACCTAATCAAATCCAAACCAAAATAGGTTTGGAGAACCCAGGGGGCAGAACCTTTCAATTAGTGAGTCTCTCAAGTCAGTGAGAGAAGGATAAGTTCCTAATAAAGTAGTGCTGGGCAATAAAACAATTTCACGATAATTTTTCCCTTGATGACGATAAGCCGGGACAAAAGAATTCGATAAGCATTAACGTTTGTTTCCATTTCACGTCTAAGCAGCTTGACAGTCTATTACATGTCTGCTGCTCTTGTGCTCCTGTTGGCGGCGGTTCCACCCCTCTCCCCGGATTGGTGCATCGGCGGGAACATCGCCGGTCCAATGGCTGCCCTGTGGAGGCGGGTCTACAAACAGAGCTGCATGCAGTTGGGGAGAGAGAGTAGAGCAGCTGAGAGTTTCAGTGTGTGCTTGTATTCTTGAGAACTGAGTTTAGAGAGAGTCTCCCGAGTTGTGTGTAATACTGCTGCCCGTTAGATCCTCCTCACCAGCACCGACAATGGATTCACCCTAATCACGCAGCACAAGAGAAACGAGCATAAACAGCTGTGATGTGAGCGGAGAAACAAGCAAACAATGTCAGTCTCTAGAGCTGAGAGACAAGAACTGCATCATTACACAGCAGCACAAGTCACACTGCGCACTCCTCACATGTGCGTCTGTCTGCTCTCACTTTTCTGCTCTGATGTTTATTAACGAAAATTTTATATCGTGATAATTATCGAGATCGATCAATATAGAAAAAAATATTGTGATACATTTTTTGGCCATATCACCCAGCTCTATAATAAAGCCTCCAACATCTCCACCAAAGGCCAACAACATGACACATATCACTATTTCAGGACAGAGCAAAGATAACGGCTGGTAATTCTGACCTAATATTGATTACTATGCATGAATCATTATCGTTATCTTTTTGATCATTGAGAACATTGAGTCCACACAGGCCATTCGTGCAACATACAACTCTTCTCTTTGGAAAACCCATATAATTCATCATGTAGCAGTGAGAAGAGCAGTTGCAGAAAACTCAGTAGCGTCTGCAGCAAAGCTCTGGTCCCGAACAGAGCGCTCTTAGTTATCTTCTTCCGCTAACAGTCACGTATTAACCAGAGCGAAGAATGTCTCCACACGAGGCAAGGACAGGACATGTTCTATTCCAAGAAGACACTGACTGCATTATTGAAAGAGGCATAAGGGGCTCTCAGTCTCTCTCTCTCTCTCTTTCTTGCCCCACTTGGGAACTGACAGCCTATTAACAGCAAATTAGGCCGGCCTGGCCTCAACCAAAAGCTCAGAGACACCAGCAGGGGGTGGAAGCACTCAGCCAACAGCACTTCTACTACCTGCCTGTGTCACCTCTAAAAATACACTTCACCCAGCTTTCATTCATTAGTAAGATCAGTGACACTGAAGAACAAAATAATCTAAGTAAACTGTTTTAAACAAACAAATATATTTAGCTAATATATTATATATTAGCAAAATAAACAAATTTATTTAGCTAATCAGTTCCAATTGAGTGATTTATTATCTTATATGTATAAATGTTTGCCACTAACAGAAAAAGCTTAATACATTGCATTAACATTTACTTGTATTACTATATGCGCAGTTTAGGTTTATGAACACAACACTGTAGGCTGACGTGCTAACAAGCTAATTCAGTAAAGGTCTATTGAATGTGCAGTAAATACCAACAAAGACACAAATTTGAGTACTTCACAGGTTAAATCTATGCTATTTTTGCATTTTACCAATACAAATAAACTGAACATGCTAATCTGAATAAAGATGCTAATTAACTTTTTCAAATGAATATCTTTTTTTTTTACCAACTAAACTGTTGAGCAGAGCTGCAATGTCACTCTGACTGAGTATGTGAGTCATCAAAAACACTTGGTCTGCAATTCAAATGTGTGATGCAATAAATTTTTTATAGCAAAGCATAAAAAGAGAGAAAGTAAGCAAATGTGGTTACAGTAAGTAAAACCAAGTAGCATTGTTTTCAGTCACTGAACTTCTTAGCAAAAGTTGCATCAAAAAAAATTTTGTTCATATGATTGAGCACTGACCCCAAATACCA
The DNA here is from genome assembly GCA_036984385.1 of Crenuchus spilurus. NCBI lineage: Eukaryota > Metazoa > Chordata > Actinopteri > Characiformes > Crenuchidae > Crenuchus > Crenuchus spilurus. Next base: position 68,611 of record BRDA01001138.1, on the reverse strand, counting down.
ACTTATCTTGATCTTAATCAAAAATGATATTTTTACTTTTACACAGTAGCAGCATCAAATGGAAGGGTGGGAGGGAAGAAAAATTTCATGTATACCCTGGAGCACCCTAATATAGGAAAGCTATTGCATCTCCGTACTACTACCTCCCTCTCTACATTAAGAAACAGCTGAAGACTTATTTCTTTCAGAATGCCTTTCCTCAGACTTAGTTGATGGACTTGGTGTTTTATGGATGTACCTTTTAATGCTTGGTTAACTTTTTTTTTCTCTTCCCTTTTACATGCAATGGCTTGTTTTGTTTGTGATTCTTTGTTTTTTATTGATGTGTGTTTATTGGCTGTAGCACTGCATAATAATAATAATAATGATAATAATAATAATAATAATGATAATAAAAAATAAATAATCTTATTCCTACTTCTTACCTTCCTAGCTGGAGGCTGTTCCTCTTCATTTATTATTAGCAACATTTACATTTCTGAAATCTTACCCTAATATGAGGTATGAAGTCAAGAATTTGAAACTATTTGACTTCTGCTAAGATGAAAAGGTTGAATATGAAAATCAGAGATGGTTACATAAATATTTTTATTTAGTATTTTTTGCCAGTATGATGACAACCCTCTTTGTGATTAGCTACAGCAGACAGCAGGGTGTAAACACTGAAGATCCATAATGGTAACCACAATGCCCTCTGGATCTATCAGAGAGTAGGCTAGGGTATAATCCCCCATAATGCTCTATTTACAATGCAAAAAAGCAGCCTGCTCCACAAACAAGGCCAGTTCTCTCTCACAGTTAGCACAAACATGCAAGCATACAGATGACTGGCTTTGATAAGTGGCCAAGAGGATTCCACACATTCCAGTGTACAGGCAGATACACAGCGAGACGTGAGAGTGTGTGAGGTAGCCGCAGATAGTGTATCTCTAAGTGCGGTCTGTTCTTATCCATGCATAGGGAAAAGAGGGAAAACCACCAGACGGAGAAACTCGAGGTACGCAATGAGAGCTTTATGAAACATGCAAAGCACACACAGATGCTGATCATGAATAGATTTCCCATCCACTCAGACACGGGTTATGTAAAGTCAGGATACCACCCTATGAATCAGCCATTTCATAGCATGTCCTGTTGTTAAAACCCTGTTGTTCTCTCCCTGAAAACTCCCACAATGAAAACAAGTGAGCACTGACTGTTCACTACGCTTCCTGACTGGAAATGACGTCTCTTTCAGAACAGATTAAAATGGAGGATGAATGCTGGAGTTCTCTCACTTGCCTTTCAAACACTGGACAACATTGCTAACAAACACTAGAATCAATAGTCATCCATTCAGCTTCAATGAATATATACAAGAAATACATTCAACAATTAGAATATTGTGAAAATGTTCAATTAAAAAGGTAAACTGTCAAATTCATTATATGACACTCTTAATCTTGATCATTATAACTTATGAGTTGACTGATGTGCTCACTTATTTGTACATGTAGCAAACCCTGTTAGGCGTCATCTCTGATGTCCTTGGTTCACTTCATTCCAAACCAGTGGTGGTCATAATATTCTGACATGAGTGGTGAATCAGTAATGTGAAATGGTTAAAGCCTGAAATGCATTATTTTAATTTTCTTTAGTTGGCTTCCATGAATATCTTAAAACACCCACGGATACATCCATCTGGATGCGAGACTGGTCAGGATGCTCACAGTACATATTTTTGGTTTAGAGGACTCATTTCCATATAGCAGCTCTTTGTGCGGCTAGCACAGCAAAGGCAATAACATGGCCATAATGATTAACTCAACTGTAAACAGCATCAACAAATCGATTCTCAAACTCATCTCATTCCAGACACATGTAATTAGGTGTAAGGCTTGGGGAATTACAAACAATTACAACCAGCTTAAAAGGGAGAACTTCTCTGGATGGTATCCAACGGCCTTGCTAAGAGTTTGGCATGGCACACAAGCTGCCAGACAAGCCAGAAAAGCAGCCTGGCTGGACTGTAGACAAATCAATCTTCACGCCGCTGCAGGGAAGCTTTCAGCATCCCGCAGAGCCTCGGAGAGACAACCAGAGAAATGGGGACGAGGGGCAGAGCCCAAGAGAGCTGCACAGCTCAGTTTACAGCCATTCAAATCAATTCTAACCCGAAAAATGATGCAGGACTACATTGGCAGCTTGTTCTTTGCCTGCACAAATGGACCTGCTTCAGCTCAGGTAATTAGGAGGTGTGTTAGAACAAGGAAACAAGGTATGAGGGTCCAAAGACTAGTAGAGTTAAAGCATATCCACAAGGATGCTGTATGCTCTATTATCTGAACGGGGTGAATCAACTACAGTTTAGTTTTTTTTTTTTTAGAACTAAATACTTTTTTGGCCAAAATAAAACTGCTGGGCTGTTTTTTTACATAAACCATGTAAAATATAGTGTTAACTGTTATTGTCTTATTTTACTGCCATGTACACAGAGCAGTTTTTAAAAAAATGACCTACACTTGAAGCTTAACAGTCTTTCGAAGGCAGGTCAACAATGCTTAAAAAAAGTTTAAACTGCTGTTTTTGTTAAATAGTGTCTGATTGATGTTTATAATGTTCAACGTGGATGCTATAATTTTGGTGGTTTGATGGTTGTTAAATTTAAACTTTAAAATTAACTTTGTGGTTAATGTTTTTGTATTTTTTGTTTTTGTAATTTTTTTTATAATAAATAAAGGTGTTGACAGTGTTTAAAAGCTGTGTAATAGTGAGATTCAGTGAAAAGAGCTGCTACTACACTTGTACCAGAATACGGATGACAACACTCTTCACTAAAGTGAGTATGAAGTGGTAATTCATTCATTAACTGATACGGAATCACAGCCTGCCATCATATCTAATGTAAGTGAATGAACAGAAAGAGTGTGATGATGTTTGAATGACATTTTTACAAAAATATGTAAACATATTACTCAGGTACAGGATCTATGAATGGTCTATGACCAGTGCTTTTTGAGGCAGATACTGACGACAAGTGGTCTTTTACAGACAGCAATCGAGGGCGGGGCTAGACACCACATGAACCTTTACAGGGTTTCCGTAATGTTCTGTGCCTTGTCACTCAAAATAAAATGCACTTTCCAAAACTGTTGGGAATCGACCATATTTAGAGCCCACGAGTTCCATGCAGAACTGCACTGTAAGGCTAGAGTGTTGTTAATGGTGTTCATTAGCTTTGCCTGTCCTGTTATTTACTGTACTGGGCTGACTGATTATCTGATTAGTGGTGATGATCCAGTTACAGTAAAAACGCTGGACTTTTCGTCAGTACTCGTAGCAGATTTCAACACTGGCTTGAGGTCCTAATTGCCATCTAGAGGTTGAATTAAAAACTGTTGCATCCTGTAACCTTGTGCAACGCTGCAGCAACTCATAAAATATGGACCATATGATTGTATACCAATACATAGCTGATCAATCCTTCCATTTCTATTTACAATCTTGCAGTTTCAAGCAAGTTGCTCCAAAGCTGAAGGAGAAAAAAAGTGTTTACATTCTGAAAGAAAAAGAGGAAGAAGAACAGCACTTAGATTAAAGATTTCAACACGTACTCAATTATTTCCTTAAGAATCATAATAGGATCACTGAAGACAAAGATTTATAGCCCCTGGCCATAAGAAGCCACTAGAGACCACCCAGCATTGCCTACATCTGTACTTTTCCACTGAGTTCAGCCTCCTAGAAATGTCCCAGTTGTCGCCTTCTGACCTCACTGTGACCTCTGAGTCACCAGAATGGTTGCAAGTCAGACCTCCATCCGAGGAAGACTCTTAAAAGACTCTCTACTTGTGTATTAGATAATTTCCTGGACAGGGATTAAGCTTAGTCTTGATTTCAACTGAAAAACTCCATTCAAAATGCTTTGTAGTCCAAGAACAGACTTAATCCCTGAGCAGGAAACTGGTGCAATGTGTCCAATTCAGAAAGTCAGTGCCACACCTCTATAATAAAAGCTTCTAGTATCAATATCATTTGCCTTTTCAAGCAAACAGAATCCATGACTACAGACAAACATGTATATTAACCAATGCGTATTAACTTTTGACCTGCTATATTCACTATCAATGAATCACAGATGAAACAGAAATAGAAGAAAATTAAACATTAAAATGTGATCACAAATAATCATATTTTATGATCATTATACATAGTGACAATCCTAAATCTTCCAGCACACATAACTACATTGTGACAACATCGTCTGCCAATTTTAAGATAATCCTTTATTAGTCCCACTGTGGGTAAATAGGTACACAGTAAATCTGCCAGTGTTAAATCAACACTATTAGAGTTAAATTAACACTGAGAGTGTTACATTTCGAAACCCTCAGTGTTATTGTAACTCTAATAGTGTTGATTTAACACTGGCAGATTTACTGTGTATGGAAATGTCTTGATAAGATGAATGTATGATGCCGTATACGTAAAAAGAAAAAGTATGGCTTCTTTAATTAGCGACTACTAGGACAGTCTTCCATCTGGTTTGTCCCCAGCGACTCTTTAGACAACGTGAGGAAGATTTTCTATTATCCTCGTTCTTCAGGGGGAAAAGTCAAAGGATAAAGCAAAGAAATTAAAGAACCCTTTCATTTTGTCTAGTGGGCCCAGAGTAACCAGTGCAGGAGAGTGAGCTACAGTCAGGCAGTGTGGTCAGGGTTTCTCCTTCAGTTAAACTGGGTAACCTAGTTACTGACCAGTCACATCCGCTTTATCATTCAGGCAGGGGGCTGCTTTATCTCGACCTTTAATGAAGGCTGGAATTTGGAGTCCTGTTCTAGATGTCTGTCCATCTGGCAGAGTGGAAGGGGGATGGGGGCTCATATCTTAAAACAGGGACAGTGTGTGTAAAAGAGAGGGGGGGGGAGAGACCGTACAGCCAGTAACTGGACAGTGGGAGTTTTTAATAGTTTCAGCTCAGTACTCCAGTGAAATGATACAGTTATTCAACTGTACAGTGTCAGGTTAATCACAGGATAATTTACTCAATACTAGTTGGACATTACAATTATTTAGCTTCTCTTATAAACTGAAACAGTCAAAAATGCACCAATATAGTCAAAATCTGTAAGTACAATGAATTTTATTCAATATTTCACACACTGCACTAAACTCAACAGGTTTCCATTGAAACATTTCATAAACATTATGTGCATGGACAAACATTCTGCAGAAGTTATGAGAATAAACTCTAGATGACAATCATTTGGAGAAAAATAAAATACTCTAGCTGAACATGGCTGCTTTGTTTCCTTTTGCATAATGCTACTACTTGTACTTCTGCTAGATGCTAATTCAATTTCATTACCTTATACTAAGTGAGTTAAAGAATATTTTCAGCCAAATAAAGAGTTAAATAAAGAGTGTGGAGTTTTATTGACAATGACCATGGTAAATATGGAGGAATCAAATATCAGTCTACTTTGTGAATACCAGTTTTGTTTGTTTCTAAATTAGCTGCATGCAGTGTTATTTATTTTTATACACTTCAGCAAGTGATACTGTGTCCTAAACCACTGAAACTAAAACCCTTAAATAGCTCTGCGTGATTTTAAACTAGAAATAAAACTAAACATATCCCAGAAACCTTAAAGGGTCTACTTTTCAAATATATATAGCTTGAATCAAAATATATATTTTTAGATATTCGTGAAAGGAACAAAAATAAGCAGAGACACATTTTCAGAATAAGTCAGACAGCTGTGCCTATTTCCCCGCCAAATGATGTGATCTGTTATTCATATGATAATGACATGGTAATTCTGGACATTCCATTGGTGGGTTACCGGCTGTGGGATCTGTAGAATGTGTACCTGAACAAAAGACCTCTCACCTGAGTTTTCACACATATCTCATAAACAGGCCAGTTGACAGACTTGCTGGGGCCCGGGGCATGAAGGCTTCATACCCTGAACATCTACCCCACAAAAAACAAAAAAACAAAACAAAAAAAAAACCACTTCATCAACCCCCGCCTCCCTCCTTCCCCTTTCTGTCTGGCTTTCTTCCCCATATTGATCACTTTGAATTTTTTCTGTAATAGATAAGCCTTGTCTTTTACAATAGTAACAGATCAAGGACTGTTTTTGACGGACGCTGTCACCTACCGTGCTGGGGCTGGGACCAGGGGCGTCACTAGACTTAAGACTGTACTGGGGCACAGCTGGGGCACAGATAATGTATGCAAAAAAAGATTTCTGCACTTATTTACATTTAAGAAAGCATAAATAGTGCTTTAAACTAAACAGTCAGATCAGATTATGTTGTTGACTGGATCTTTGATTAATCACCAGAATGAACTGATGCATTTGGCCTACTTGTGAACTTTACTCTAGACTTGTAAACCACTACTGGTACAAGCAAAAATATATTTTTAGTCATTTTTCTGGAGACAAGAGTAGTTTAGCCAATTATAAAGGCAAAATGACTGAGAAGACAGTCCATATTACTGTGCATTTTTTTCTGTGAAATAAATTTCAATGGTTAAAAATTTTGGGTCACGATTTGATGATTAAGGACAAATGTACCCACATTTACAAACATGAAGGTGCACCATTTGAGTTTGAACCACTGCAGTATTCCTGGGCTAACTAGTCAACACAAGCTCTCTCATATTCATCATAGACGCAGAAGTCCCAACCAGCACAATACCACCGTTAACGCCAACTCACTGGATATTCCCGTCACCACTTTGGGTTTCCCATCCTTATTACTTTAGCCATTTCTAACAAAAGTCACTGTCTGTACTGCTAATGTTAATTCGGCTGTTTTGCTACAAGGAGTAATGTTTAGCTAAAGTAGCGTTAACGTCATAGACACAGGTTGAGGTAGCCTAGCCAGGGGCTCACCTCTCTCATTTCTCCTTACTGCTTTATCCCTGCTGAGCAAAAAACTTTCTGATATCCATCTACAGGAGTAATAATGTTTAACTCAATCAAGATAAAAATAATATATGATATTATGTAAGTATTCAGCCTGAGCTAACGTTACGTTACATTTAGTCGCGTAGCTCGCTCGCTCTCGCTCTCTCTACGTGAATAAATTAGCATATTAAGTAGCCATGTGGGTATTGTGTCGAGTGAATAGAATTGTAATGAATTACTATATTAAGTAGCTATGTGCGCATTTTGAAGTGTATTCTACGTAGACCTAAATCTCTGAAGTGTTTTTTTTTACTGGTGAAATCTATACTGGGGCACTGCAGATCTGTCCCTGTCAGTTCTCCCTGTCATTTTGGTGTTTTTTTTGCCTGTGCTGCTCCTCTGGGCTGTTTCAGTCAGGGATTAAGAGTTAGGCCTCTTTACAACAAACGTATTGGGTCGTAAACTTTACGGTGCTACAACGTTCGCGGTTGTTGTTTATTTACCATAATCTCTGGGCTCACCGGAGTCGAGTCCTGCTGTCTCTTCATGCTCTCTTATAATAAACCTCTTTATATATTCTCCTTTCACCTCTATGAGTTTCATCTCTCTTCCTTTTGTCTTTTCTTTTCTGTGCTCCAGATTTGTGCCTACTAGCCATTTTTATCTGTCACGAATCTAGATCACGTCGGAACAGAAATATAAAATTCCCGCTACTGTGCGCCCGTCGTAATTCAGGATCAAACCAATTTTCTGGGGGGGTAAGCAGTTAAAGAAAATAAATAAAGATAAGCAAAAAATAAATATTTTTTAATTATTGAGCTGATTTAAAGGCCTAAATTTTATATTAATCAAACAATTAAAGATTACAAAAAAATATATACTAAAAATTATATAATTATAATACAAAATAAATGTTCTCTTTTATGGGCCCCCCTGAGCCTGAGGCCCGGGACAACAGACCCGGTTGTCCCCCCCTGTCGACGGCCTTGCTCATAAATATTCAATCTAGGAACCACTGAATGAGTAAAACACATCAACTAATATTTGTTAAGCTTTAGAAATAAAGCCACATACAATTTCTAAAAACTTAAAAAAAAAAAAAGTTTAGAGTGTCTTAGAGAGTGTGCAGATTGAATCAAAATATAGATTTATGACACTCTTACTGTTTTGACACTGTTGTTGCTGAGTTTGTGCTGAACAAAAGCCTGTGTAATTTTTTTTAGCTGGGTGCAATTTGTAAAAAAGTCAAGGCATGTCAGACTAGTTGTGTTTTGAGTTGGTTGAGAAATGTTTCAATGTTAAATTGTCACAGAAACAACTGGGCTACTTACGTGACTATTAATTGCTAGTGTTTGTTAGCAACATCAGGCTAACAGCTCCAGTTCTAAACTACAGAAGCTACACAAAAATTGCAAGGCTTATAGAAAGGGGAAACTGTGTAAACACAATTTTTGGGTGGACCATTGTTTTTTAATCATTTAGGCTATAAACAAGTGAAGTG
>BRDA01001138.1:27166-53406 GCA_036984385.1 Crenuchus spilurus | reverse complement strand
GTTACCACCTTAACCACTAGGAGAATGGTAGAACCGAAGTCTCTGTGACTGTGAGACTCTTCGAGAAAAATATGGGTTAGTACAACAGTTAACTGGATTAATCACAATTAACCAGAAGGTCGACAAGCAATATACGAGTTAAAGGAAAAAGGTCGGTGAATAACGATGAACAGGGTTGAAAAAACCCTAAACAACTGTGACACTTTAAAACTTAGTTGTATTAAGAGGAAATTTTACAATGTAAATGAGTCTAATTTGAAAACTAGACAGTAGATACAAGATAATGCTTATTTTATAATTGTAAACGGTAGAGGTGCAGTAACGTAAGTCAAAAATAAGTGTTAAATCAATTGACAACATGATTGGGTATAAAAAGAGCTTCTCAGAGTGTCAGTGTCTCTGAAGCCAAGATGGTAAGAGGATCACCAATTCCACCATTGTGTATACCAGAATGGTGTTACCCAGGGTAAAATAGCAAAGACTTTTATGTTATCATCATCAACCGTGCAATCTCCGGGCCCTTAAACGTCACTGCATCTCAAACAGGAATGCAACTGTCAAGGAAATAACAGAATGGGCTCAGGAATACTTCCAGAAAGCATTGTCAGTGAACACAATCCACCACCACCTATAGAGAACATTTGGCGCATCATAAAGAGGAAGGTGCGACAAAGAAGGCACAAAACAGTTAGAGGCCTGTATTAGACATGAATGGGAGAGCATTCCTATTTCTAAACTTGAGAAACTGGTCTCCTCTGTCCCCACACATCTGTTGAGTGTTGTAAGAAGAAGGGGGGATGCCTCACAGTGGTAAAAATGGCCTTGTCCCAACTTTTTTGGGATTTGTTGAGGCCATGAAATTTTGAAACAACATATTTTTCCCTTAAAATGATACATTCTTTCAGTTTAAACTTTTGATCTGTGATTTGTGTTCTATTCTGAATAAAGTATTACATGTTGGCATCTCCACATCATTGCACTCAGTTTTTATTCACAATTTGTTTAGCGTCCCAACTTTTTTGGAATCCGGTTTGTATATTTTTTGGTGAAATTTAAATTTTGTTCCCGGAAACGCCAACTTGAGTGTGTTAAACTACTTGTTTCCAGATGAGTGGGAGAGATTAGATTACAATTAGATTATTATTGAAATTAGATTACAACACTGCAACGTCAATGCCAGTGTTCAGGGTTTTAAATAAAGCACAACATAAACCACTACCCACCATCAATCTTTGTATGTTACCTATTATGCAAGAAATGATAGTAAACATAATATTGTAATACCCAAGTGAATCCAAATTTTTTTTTACATCCCTATTTACAGTTCACATAAGCAAGTCTATTTGAGATTACTCATCAACTCAACACAATCTGAGGCAAATATGATGAGTCAGGCATGTCATTTTTGCACCAAGAAAACTGGTAGCTTTACCTTTCAATTACATCTTAGCTGCATAGCTCAAAAGTCAAATAAACACATTTCAGACACCAAACATGCATTGGTTGATCAACATTTGGGTTAAATGTGAACACTGTGTTAATTTGATTTCTTACTAGTAATTAAAAAAAAAAACATTACTAGTACAAATAAAGTAGTGATTTGTTTTTAAACAAGAGTTCATTGTCTCGGTCTACATACAAATTAAAAAGCATTTCAGCACATTCACTGTGTCATACTACTATAGAGCTTTGAAAAAATGTCTTTGAGAACAGAGAGAGAAGCCCAAAACACGACAGAGATTAGATGGCCTTTGGCCTTTAGATCAGGAACATCAGGATCTTCATGCCTGTTAGTTGAATGTGAAATACAACTGAGCTTACCAACCACTCAAGCTGGATCTAAGAGAACTGTAAATCATGTTGACTACAGTCAGCATTTAACAAGTCAATAATTATGAATGCCATCAGGAAAGGCCACAGTATATATTTCTCAACATTTATCTGAGCTGAGGAGACAGGAGGATACTGCAGAACACAACATTTTTTCATTATTTTTTAATAATACAGGTTAGCATCTGTTTGTGGAGACCTGTATGTGGAATGCTCTATTTTTAAACCCCTTACCTGTTTGCAAATGATATGCATCATGACACTAAATCATATGTTGTTTAGTAATCTCAAATAAACTCAAACACATAGTTATCCATAAAAGCGGTAATGATACAATCAGTCCACAATTTGATAAAACACACAATGCCATGTTGACGCTTCTGTACTCCCAAGATATTTTAATAAAATCTAAATGAAGAACAACAAATACTATAACTGAATTTTTGCATTACATAGTAATGACACCAGAGCTGCCAGAGGTTGCCAGAGAATTGAATGAGTTCATGTTCATCTAGATCATGTGCAAACTTTGGTGTTCAAACAGTGAAATTGCATAATTAACAGAATGCAACATCTCCATAATGCACAGTCAGTCTTCCAATATCATGATTCCACAGTGCATTGTTACACCTCATGATCTATTACATAAGCTATTATAATGTTGGATGATTATAAAAAATTATATCAGAAGTATTACTATAAAATACTGTTAATTTAAATCAATTTCCCCATCAATAACCTTTCATTTTAAAAATCCAGGTCATTTTAAGAGTACCAAAACATCTTTGAGCAGGTTCAAATTAGAGTTGCACGAGGTATCGATTGTTCGATACTATGACGCTTCAAATGATTCGATTCTGTAGTACTTGATGCTTTTGATACTATAGCTAATACTGTTCAAGTTTGGTAGATGGATACAAGAGCTCACATTTCTACACTTGAAGAGTTGTTGTTCAGGAGCCAAATGACACCCAACAAGCTTGTGTACCTCTGCTGTAAAATAGTTCTACATCAGGATTCATGAGGTCACAGAAACACGTTTTTTGGGAAATTCTGCAAATTTGCTGAATGGCTTTCTGCGCAAAAACAACTTTTTGGTGAATTTTTGTTTTTTGTTAAAAACATGTACTACGATAGATATTTGAGACTATCTTTCATAAGTTTTGTTGCTAATGTGACTGACAGACTGAACGACATGATATCTAAGTTACCCAGTAACTTTGGCCTGGTTTTCCCTGGCGGGGTCACAAATGTTGTCTCGCATACGCAAATTGTGGAATAATGGCACTAGGAGGTGAAGCCTTGACATGTTTTGCCTACATCACTGATGAAGACGGAAAGCAACAGTACCGTGGCTAAGCGTTTGGCCGACAAGCAGCTCGACCTCTACAGAGAGCTGAAAACTCCACCGGTTACTAAAGTTAATGGCTATGCCACAGAGCTTTCTTAAGTGCTTAGTGAAATATTTCGTTTATAACTGTTTACATCGGCCATAAGCTAATTACTCGCCTTCACACGTGGCTCATGATGATGCTCACGTGTTCACGTTTCCATCGCTGTTAGGCTGTATGTTTGAAGTATGGTATTATCTAGTAATTTTATTGCTTTATTTAGCAAGGTTTAATGAGAATTTAATTTTTTTAATAAATCAGATTTTCAGTGTTTGTGTTAAATAAACAACTGAATTTCAGACAAAGGAATAATTTTAGATTTTTGTTGTATTTTTGCCAAAGTATCGTTTTGGTATCGAGAATCATGATGCTAAGCTTAGTATCAGTATCGAATTCAAAATTGTGGTATCGTGACAACCCTAGTTCAAATACCTCAAAAGCCAGAAGTCCACCAAATGACACTGTTGTTTTTAAGCAAAGGGAACTGAGGTTGGTGAGCCACTTGTGAACATTTCTAGAGCTCTGGCTGATTCCTCCACTCTCTCCTGCTGATCTGGCTAGCCTGCCTCCATAGGTGTTCCTCTGTTTTATTTTCTTCCTAACAACTCCCACTCACAGGTATTTTTACCTAGTCTGAAAGGAAAGTAGCACTTTCATTCAGTCCTCTGCCTAACAAGGTGTTGATTTCTGTGGTTTCCCTCTAGTACTGATGTAAAAGCTATATATCAGGGTTTGAGAAGTGTCTACTCTTTTAGTCTGGACTTCACTGTAGACATGAACATCTCCTTCCACCTTCTTAAAGGAGATGTTGCAAGATGTTCATATGTACAGTGAAGTCCATACTAAAAGAGCAGACACTCCTAAAAACCCTGATATACAGCTTTTACATTGTTAGAGGAATTCTAATAAAATCAACACACTAAGATGCATTAAAACAATAGAATCATTAATTACCAGAACAACTATTAAGTTACTGAATAAAATCTGTTGGTTAACAGTCTGCCATAAATATTTATTCACAAATTGGCTGAAATAGTTATGTTTAAGAATGAACAACATATATTATCTCCTATTCCTAGTTCTACTATTCTAGTCTAATAAAACTGAGACTGTTTATTGAGATTGTTTATGGACTAATACCTCCTATTATAATATTTAATAGTGTTTAGTTAGGTTGTTTTGTAGACTAATATCTCCTAGCATTTACATGATGTTCCTACATCTCTTGACATCTTGCACAAAATAGGTGTTAAGACTTCTGGTGGAGAGTAAACAACTGTATAAAAGTCTAAAAACTCATTGTCAACAATTTGTGGAGGCAAGGCCACTAAAGGTGGTGACACTGTCCTACCTCGCCCTTCTACTATAGAACATTGAGTATCTAGAGCAGCAGCATTTGTGGATTTTATCACAGTCTCAAAACATCTAGAATATTTTTGTAAATAAAGCCCACTTGACCATTTGCCTGCATTTCATGACTAAATCCAGTGCATTCAGCTGTTAGGATATAAAAGTGTCCAATTCCAGCACAATCTTGGCCCAAACAGCACCCCAATACAGACGGGAAGAGGACAACATTTTGTTGAATATGCTTAAACTAACCAATTCAGTCCTATATACTTTGAATGGTCATTAAGAGCTTTCTGGTTTGACTAACTTGATTACATGGTATTACAGCAGAAAAACAGAACCACCATGCACCATGATAAATAGTCCTTGATGATCCCAAACTTCGTCTTTCTTGTAATGTCAGCAACCTGACATTGTAGGAAAGCTACAATAGAGGCTCTTGATAGTCAGTGATAGTTATACTGTACATAATCAAAACTCTATGTTCAAATGTTTTGCACTGATTGTTTACACAACTCACAACAGCTGTCAGGCTGCATGGTGATTAGACTACCTTAAAACAAATATCATGGGTATAAGAATTTTAATCTATAGAGGGAAATGTTTAACACTACATTGTGGAAAATGTAATAGCAAAATGTAGATACGTTACATATGTCAAAGATTTACAAACTACACATTTAAGTATTTCAAACACTTAATAATGTATTTTTCCTTAATGGATATATTCTGTAAACATGATAGATTCTGAGAAAAATTCCTTTTCACTTGTAGCAGAATTTATATATTTCAGTGTTTACAACCCCTGTTAAACAAACAGCTAATTATACTAACAAATGTAAAAAAAATTACAATACATGATTTACATATCCACCAAACAAAATAAATTCTAATATCGATAGTTTCATTTAAATATAGCCTTTACATATGAGCACGTTAATTTAAAACAAATTTATATATATATATATATATATATATATATATATATATATATATATATATATATATATATATATATACTTTTATTTTGATATCTTTTGGATCAATGTTTCTATTTTGATATCTTCTGGTAAATTAACAAATGGACACCAAATTTGCATACTGGCACTTTAATTCTAATATCTACATATTCATTATATCTCCTGGATTTAATTCATACAAACAATTCAATTGTAATACCTAGTTGTTTTTTATATATTTTTCATTTAGCTACATATTTAATAAAATGCTAAATAATAATAATAATAATAACAGTGAAAAAGCATAAATAAAAATTAGTAGACAATAAAAACACTGCAGGTTAATGTGACTGTTCAGTGGTTAAGAACTGATATACTTCTACTACGGCTCTCAGTGGAGCTTCAGCTGATGAGCGACTTCCGTCACAAATGTCTTGTTTGTGTATAAACTTCACAGACTTTCTACACCAGACTGTCCTCTCATGACAAAACTACAGCTCTCTGACCTCACACGTAGTTAAAGCAGCAGTATTGTGTAGTTTAAGGTAGTTTCTGGTTGGTGCAGACTGAGTCAGAGCTGACAGAGCGCAGCTCTCCTATCAAAGTCACGTTAGCATCATGCTAACAGTACAGCTAGCCTGCTCTGCACTCACAAACCGTTAAAACGGTTCAAACACAAACCGGCTGTTTAAATGCACTGTCCAGGCTTTACTGACCTGTAATTCGGCCCGCTCGACCTCCCACTGCGCCCTCTCCACCTCGAATCGGGCCCACTCGTGCTGGAGGAAGTGCAGGATCCCCGGGATGCTGTACTGGGCTCTGCCCGCCTCCCCGCCGTCGTTGTCGGCCGCCGCTCCTTTCCCTCCCGCCTGCAGCAGCGAGTTGTTATTATTGTTGAAAAACACGCCGGGCCCTGCATGCTCGTCCATGGCCGGCCGGAAAAAAAGCTCACTCGACCTAAAAGTCTCTATTAGCTGGAGGGTTTGTTCACTACAGGCCAGCCCGGGATTTTGAGAGCTGAGCTCCGCCGACACTTCGCTCCGGCGACGGCGCTGTAGAAACTCATTTTCTGACAGCCAGCTGTCACTCAGCGGTGTAGAGCCGGCGTAGCCACGCCCATTCTTACTAGCACAAGTGCACGATGGGGTTTGTAGTTCAGCAACTGGAAATATTAAAGTGGAAGTTGAACTTATTTCACATTTGAGCGCAATTTACTCTTTTATGGGGTAAATTGACCAAACACAGCTCCACTGACAATATGGGTGTACTTTGTAGTTATACAATTACAGACAACAGTCCCAACTGTTTCTCTGTATACTTTATTAGCCTCACTTCATCAACAGAGCAAGTATTATTTGAGTGGTGGACTCAATGCAGACATACTGATGTGGTATTGGTGTGTCAGTGTGTGTTGTCCTGGCATAAGTGGATCAGACACAGCAGAGCTGCTTATGTTTTTAAACACCTCAGTGTCACTACTGGAGTGAATAGTGCATCAACCAAATCTATTCAACCAACAGCATCTTGTTTGTAGTGGTCATCAATCAGGCCCGTAGCCAAGGTGGGTGCGTGGGGTGCGTTCTCACCCTCCCCCCACAGAGCCAAAAAGGTCCACCCTAACCAAATTGGATTGCAATGTTGTACAGACAAAGTTGTATGTTAACATCTAGATGCATGTTGTTTCTGTACATGCAAACAATGCATGTGGCAGTAAAGATATAATATTGTGTATTGGTATACCAATATATCTAATTAGGTACATTTACAGTTGTAATAAACCTAATTATAATATCTCAAATGTTTTTTTAAAGATTTTATGATTAACCTAAATGGGCAAAAACCAATAAATCAACATTTTTCACCGCCAAAAATGCTAATTTTTCTCTGTTCCCTGGAGGTGTGCCCCTTGGGCCCCAACCAGAGCATTGCACCTGGACCCCTTTAAATGATCAACTCAGTGTGAATGTGAATTATTAAGGGGATAATATAAGGCTACTCGTCAAAATTTATCAAACATGGACAAATTTAGTTTTATGTTGTATATTATTGTCATTTGTCATATTTTAAGTCTTTAAATTAGAGTTTGTCCTATATGGAATATAATGAAGAATTACTCCTCTCCAATGCCCAAAATACAAATCTAAAAAGGCTTCAGCTTCCGGGGGCCGCCTAACCCCGGCCTCACTGGCTTCGGCCCTTTGGGCCTCGCCTTTCACCAAAACAGGTCCACTTTCTTACAAAAAGCACCCCCCCCCATAACAGAAGCTGGCTACAGGCCTATGTTGTTTTGTTCAGATGTATCTCAGTCAAGAACAGAGGGGCCAAACAGCCACATATGAAGTATTTTCCATGGACTCTTCACGGAAACAGAAGACGTGGCTTCATGAAAGAGTGGTACAGTACCCACAGATGACATGTAAGACATGGCTTACAATGCATACATTTACAAAAGGACACAGCAACAGGACAATAAAGCTGTATTTAAAATAATTGGAGGCCTCTGTTTGATTTTTTTAAAAACTTGAGTAGGCTTGTTCCCATTAAATAACTTATTCTTTACTATTAATGTACTTCTTCAATTTTAAGCTGTAACATTTGTCTTTTTAAGAAATAGTTCAACTATTTGAAAAACAATGAATCACATATGTATATACAGATAAATAACACAATAAAACAGAATTGTTGTACAGTAAAATGATAACTGTACCATATCAGTCTATGCACATCAGATAATTTTGTAACATTAACTGTAAAATCAGACTAGTCTATATACCACAATAGCATAACAGAATTCATAAAAGTCACTTATGGCTTAAGAGTTAGTGTGCCACCCAAAATTGTCCAGTGGCCCCATCTGGCCACCTCTATGAAAATTGTCTGGTGGCGCCACTGAGTAGACAGTGAGCTAACAGTGTTTAAAATCTCCAGCAGCTCTGCTGTGACTGATCCACTCATATCATTGCAACACCACCGCCATGTCAGTGTCACTCGTGGAGTGAACTCACCCAGGACATCACAGATGCCATGTGACATGGTGATCTCTTACACTTTCCTCATGGCTCCAGTTTTCATTATAGAGGTTAACTGGTCCACTGTGGTGCAATGATCTCTCTGTACCACTCATCAGAGTCATTGTTTCCCTCTGGCATCAATGGCCTATGAGGCACCATTGTCGTGAGGCACTTAGTGTACAAGAATTCCATTCTTTGTATTTGGAGGAAGAACATAGTCATTTACTGAATGACTATGTTATCAGGATGACTACATTCTTGGATTGCTTTTTGGGATCAGGTGACCTAACTGATCAAAAATGAATGTATAAACAATAAAACAATAGGGAGAAAGCATTACATGCTGGTTGTAGCTTAAATTAGGCCAAATTTGTCACCCATGTTTAAACTGTTATATACATGTTAAAATATAGTAAATAAAATCACAACCACATTTCAAATGTTCCTATTTTTCTTTAATTTGTCATAACTTAAGTGGGTGAAAAAATTGACTGAAGATTGAAATTCAAATAATACAGTAAAGATCAGCCAAAAAGGACTGCACAGCATCAGAGACTCTTATTTTGAATGGCATTAGAATGTAGCAAAAAATAAATACATTCTCCATGAGTAAAAGTTTCTTGTTCTTTATTGTTGCAATCAAGTTCAATGTAACAGCACAATCTTAAATACAGTCTGTTTACATGTGTCCAGAAATGACTTTAGTATTCTGATCAATTTAATGTTATTATGGGCTGTGCAGCATAATATTTAACATAAAACAACAAAAACACATTCCAGATTTAGTGCATAACAACACTTTCATATGGTGAATTTCTCTGCTGAATTGTTGAAACAAAGGCAAACAGCAGAGACAACATTATTAAGACGAATAAGACAGATAATAGTCAAGCCTAATTTGAGCCAAATAAAGCTGCATATGTATTTACAGCCACATGATAATTTATACAAAATGAAAAGAGAAACAAAACATCACTGTATATCAGCTTCTGTAGTTCATATTTAACTGCATGTTTTTGTACATTGTGAATGAGAATAAGGGAAAATAAACATGAGTTATTTGCTGTTCTTTTTGGTTCTACATCTAACCTAACAATTGTATAATCTAAGACTACATTAAAAAATTGCCCTATAATAAAAATGTGTTAATTAAAAAGAGAAGAAAAAAGTAAGAAATTGGTCACAATACATGGAGAAAAGCTGTACATACTTTTGCATGTTTTGGTCTTTACAGGATCAGTCAAAAACAAACCAAAGGAAATTTTGGGAACATTGATGCAATGTGACTTTACAAAAAAGTGCTTCCATGACATTCTGTTGTGATTAAGGTGCATTTTACAAGCTTGAAAAAAGGTGAAGAAAAAATATTATAATTAGGGCCGTACCAAATCACATCACAAACCGTGAAATGAGCCTTTCCCATAAAATAGACAATTATTGTAAAATGACATAAATTCTACATTTGTGCAGTATGTACCTTAACTGCAGATTCAGAACATGGTACATACACATTACTTAACATTTTAGATTCATATAGCCATGTGAAGAGGGGGGGGGTCTCAAAGGGTGATGAAACATTAGCCAAAGCTGAACTAATGCACTATTTTCCCTGCTTCAGTGAGCTGAGACTCCAAAATGCAATGCTACATTGTAGCTAGAAGGCTTCATGAGAGGGATCTTTCGCCACAGTCAATGACTATTTCCTGGGCAAATCAAGAGACTGCAGGCCATGGACTAAGGAGATTTCTACTCAACCTGTATGTGTGTAAAGTGCACAGAGCTGGAGAAAGGCGATATGTGAATTAAACCATAAGAAAGACGTTTGCCATTTTTAAGAGTGCACTTATAATGCACATTCTATGCAATGAACAAAATTAACATTGCTTTGAAACATTTCACTTTTCTTATAAAATCGGTGATATTTAAGATATGTCCTTGAAAACGTGGAAAATTCCCTGCGAATTTGGTAGAGCCCTAATAATAATTAAAACACAAATAATCACGTCCCTTTACCACCACCTAAAGCTTCTTGAAAATGACAATTTCACTCTGACATTCACCAGCACATGACGGACACAATTAAATATAAACCCTGGAATCAATATTTACAGAAACAGACCTTTACACAGGATGCTAAAGTCTCTAGAAATTCAAAACGGAGAAAAACGGGTTCATCTGACAAAAAGCAATAACTTACCTAGCCAATAAAAGATATCAAGTGATTTATCCATCTTCTGCCGATGAATGCATTCTTACATACCAACTGCTACTAAATTTGAAAAGGTTTACAGAATGCTGACAAAATCCTATTCAACCTATCAAGTTGCAGTGCATGAAATCTAAGACCATCATAAGCTAAAGCTTCCATGATGTGCTATCAAGCTGATGTTGAATCTCGACAGGTTGAAAATGACGTTGCTGAAATGCTAGCAGTTACACAACCAGAAAAAGACACTCAGTCTATTCCAATAGTACCACCTTTGATTACTTACAGTATTATTTGAATTGGAGATTGTAATGAACATCTAAGTAAGTTCACAAAAACAGTTGCTTCTCATTAGGCTGAATGGAATTTCTGCCAACCTCTATTTTTCTGACCCAGCAACAGCTGTGATGAAACAACACATTTGTGAGAGGAGCACTGAACAGGGCTCAGTTTCCCTAAAGTGTCTTAGTATTAAGATCATCTTAACCTGTAAGGAGACCATTCACTGTGATGCTCACTCTACAATTATAGAATCACCTTAATGCTGAGGGGCTTTTGGAAAACCCAGCCCTGGCAGTTGAGCACTGATCTTAGAAAAAGCTGGTTTTGAGTTTGATGGTGGGTGTGGCTTGCACAGTGGGTTGGGCCTGCCGGGCTGCGGCTTTGGCTTTGCTGATGGCCTGATTCGCTCTGATGGCCGTCTCAAGTCGTTTCTTTAGCTCAGGCGCTGCTCCTATCACTGTCTTGAAGGCAGCGGGGTACAGAGGGCCGATGCGCATCAGGTTTTGAAGGGCAAACTCATGCAGACCCTTTGAGGGAGGAGGAGCAGTGGAGAAGGCATTTTCATCAAGCAAGTAGGAGATCAACGTGGGAACTAGGAGAGCCAGCAACTGAACACCTGGAGCAAGAGGGAAATGTACAGATTAAATAAAGCTGAATTATTCAGCTAGACAGTGACCCCGTCTTCAGGTCGGTAGTGCCATGAGGTGACAAAGCAGCTGGATGTCATTGATTTTCAATGACGGCTGGCAATTTCTGGCAACAGTAGGTAGAGTGAATATCAGTGATGCAAAGTGGGTGGAGCAGACAACGCAACAAAGTTGAGTAATGTTTAAACGTTATGCAAATCCATAAGGACTGAATTAGCAGCTCTAAGCCGACTCTTAAGGTACTTTTATCCATTTTTACAGATAACAAATCTGAGCAAGAACACTGTAAATAGGTCTGGTGGTCAGTCGTGTTTGAAACTACTTACGATTTTGCTCTTCCCCAAGGGCCACAAGGCCCTCCAGCACTTTGACTCCTTCCTGAACAGCCTGGAGCTCAGCAGGGGCCCCAGGCCGTGCATGCTCCACCCCCTTCAGCTTCTCCACCAGCAGAGGAGCCAGAGCATGGATGTAAGGAGTGGAGAGAGCACGGTTAGGGTGCTGGAACACAGAGAGAAGCAGCTGATAACACCGAGCTTGGACCTGCAGAGAGAAGGAGGGAGAGAAAGGTGGAAAGAGAAAGAGTTAACACGTAAGAACACTAGTTATATCACAGGTTGGAACTCAGAGAGATTTAATTCTTATGACTAAGTCTTCACACAGTCCAAAGATTCCTACAAGTCCGCCTACATTATCTGCCTTTAGTTGTTCTGTTTACTCCTCAGAGGCACTGACAAACACAGAGTCAAGTAATCCCAGCTTCCTCTCTTAGGCCCCATACATTGATTAGTCTTAAAACTGAAAGTTAAAGCCTATGGCAAAAACTAAATTTAGTGATAGGCTTCTACCTTGTTCTACCTTACAAGGCTAATGTATCTGAGAGGTAATGGAGACCTAAGTTGCCTCATGCAAACTGACTGCCTAGCTGAAGTAATCTAAAGCAGACTTGTTTATGCAGTGTCTGACACTGGCATACTGTTATGTATTAAAACGGACAGAAGTAGGCTAACAAGGAACCTTCAGAAGTCAACGAGACCTCCAGCATCTCAGACTCTGACTTTTGAAAATGTGTGCAGCATCACCTACCCATGGGTCGCTGGAGTTGAGGGCGTTTCGGAAGCGCTCCATGCAGCCTTTCTGTAAGGTGGTGACCCCTACTAGCTCAGCACTTGCTGACACCAAGAACAAAGTGATGGCTGTAAGCATGCTGACCTCATCCATATCAGGTCTGGATTCATCTGCAGGTGACACAAGAGGCATGGTGTTAGATAAACAAACAATATTATGATCCTAGTGTTTAGCTTCAGCACTTTGGCTTTATTTGTATGAAGAACATGTTTGGCTCAAATAATGATTTTGGTTAACAGCACACTGTACTTTTTTTTTTTTAGGATTTCTGTCTGATCATGCATACCCAAGTCATAGGGTATACAGCAACTACAGGAAATAAAGGCAAAATGATAATGGCTTTGGAAAGAGCCCTTCAAACGAGCAAAAAATGTGTTTTATGATTTGTAATATAATAACACATGCTTACAATTTACTGAACATTAAAACATTTTGCCAAGAAATCGTTTTTTCATGCTGCACAGCACTAAAGGACATTATGTAGGATCATCTCGCGAATAATATTTGTGCCATAAGGGGTCGCCCTTCTTCAGGACAAAAAATTATATTTGTTTCGGACTTATTCAAACATCAGTAAAGGAAGTTCATAATTATTCCAAAAAGATATGGAACATGATTTATAATAGAACAAAATTTTTAATTGGTTATTCATAACAAGCAGACATGAACAACATATGTAAAAAGAAGATGACACAAACTCAGCAAAAAAATCCACACATTCCAAGGCCAATGGAATATCTGGAATTACCATCTCATTATCATATGAATGACCTTTTGCATCGTTTGGCGGGAAAAATTGCAAAGTTGTCGGACTCGCTCTCACAGATGAGTCTCTGCTTATTTAAGCTCCTCTCACAAGAATCCATCCATCCATTATCCCACCTGCTTAATCCTTATCAGGTCATGGTTCCTCTCATAAGAACTGAAAAATATATTTCGATTCACTCTATATATGTTTGAAAAGCAGACCCTTTAATGTTTCCGGAGTATATTTATAGTTTTCTTTGTAGAATAAAATCTTGCAGAGTTACATAAGTGTTTTGCGGAATTTCGTCAATATGCTGCCAGTGGGAGAGCCGACTCCAGAAGGTTAAAACTTTTTAATGAACAATATGTCCCCAGATGTTTAATGGGCAGAAATATATAAATATGTATTTTAATTTCTTGCATGTATGTGTATGTGATATCTCACCAGGCTGAGAGTATTCTAGCACAGACGCCAGGCTACTCCTGACCAGGCTGGTCCATTGTTGTTGTGTTTTCTCTACCCGGCCCAGTGGGGAGGTGATGATGGTCTTAATACCCTGCAGGGCAGCTGATACAGGCAGAGGAACAGAACCCTCAGGAGTCTTCAGTGCAGTCTCCTTCAGCACCCCACAGATCAGGAACAGCACCGTGGGCAGGATGGTCATGCTCCCTAAATACATTCAGCAATTACAGAAATGAAACGGTATAATGACCAATTTCTAGAAAGATCAGGGGTGGAATCAGGATGCTGGCTCAACATTGTGATGTCTGTTGTATGTCATATGATTTTTATCTGCCAATTTATTGTTCCTCTCTCCCTAAACTTTACTTTTGACTTCATTATGATAATTTTATGCTTAATGTACAACAAAGTAAGGTCATGATGGCAGATTTTACTGCAGCTAGGAAATCATTCTTGAAAAGCTTGAAAAACAAAGATATTGTAGATATTTTTTGGACATTATCCTGCAACAGTGAGATTCTATAATGCTGAAGCAGCAATGATTTGTTTTGAACTGATGCCATTAACTATGTAAAAACTATAAATACTGACATATTGTGTAATTTATATATGGTTAATTTGTTTACTTTTGCATTTATTACACAAATTTCCTTTTTTTCAGCCATCTAGTATTTTCTTGTGTGATACTGATATCCAGAGAATGTTCCCTGTACTTTAATTAAGGAAGTTTAATGCAAGTTTAATGCAAAATAGCAAAAAGTTGTTTTTATCCAAACTACATATACTGATATAAATCAATCTATAGAAGCCACAACTGTACGCTTGCATGTTTAAATGATTTAATTTTCACTTGTAGTCCACTGAAACAATTGAAGAAAATCTGTTGAAAATGCAGATTTACATTATGGCCATGCTTTTGTCACATCTGGAAATCAAGACAGAAAAACTAAGAAAATAATACAATTATCAAATGCAAATGTAATTCATTCTGTAACTACATAGATATCTAACAAAAACATGACTTACTGAGTACCTGTATTTGAATATTCATTGAAAGTAAATGCACAGAAAAATGTATAAATAGCTCTAATAACTAGATTTCTAAGTGTTAGGATAATGCACTGATAAAGTGTGAGTGAGCGTGTTTGTTCCGTGGGTGTTGTGAATCAAGTATGTGACAGGTCTGAGTGGGAATGTGTGAATCAGTATGTGCTGAAATGTGAGTGTGATTATGTCTGTGTGTGTGTACCTGCTGGAGAACATAGTGAGGGCAGTTCAGACAGGATGCTGACAGTGGCAGCCACCAAGCGGTTACTGTGTTCGGGCAGCAGCTGGGGTTTGATGGGCAGATGGCTGGGCGAGTCGCTGGCCTTAGTGTTGACCTGAGGCAGATGTCTCACCAGCAGAAACACTAGCAGCTCCATGGCAGCAAACACCAGAGACTTCCCTGGCTGCAGCTCTCCTGTATCTCCTCCTTCACCCAAAAGGCAAACTGACTCCTTCTCCTCACCATCCTCCCCACCTGAGACAGAACAGCAGTTTATACCTCATCCCAGAGCTTCTGAGGTGTGCATTAACAGTCGTAGCATCAGTAAGCTGGAGCAAATTAAAGTAATTCAAATTCAGCATATAATATGCAAGACTCGTTATATAATCCATCAACTCACAAATTACTGAAACAATGTATTAAGGAACAATGAATTTGATCAAAAGTTCACCTAAGACCAGAGCCAAACTAATGTTCTGTTTTCCCTGCTTGAGTGAGCTGTGCCTTGTCAAAACATGATGTTATATCATAGCTAAGAGGCTTCCCCACAGCTAAAGCCTCTTTCTTGAGCAAGTTGAGTGACACTAGACCAGGGGTGGCCAACCCTGGTCCTGGAGAGCCGCATTCCTGCACAGTTTGGTGATGTCACTGCTCTGACACTACAATTAAACCTGCTAATTGCCTGCTGAGTTGAATCAGGTGTGTTTGATCAGGGAGATCACCAAACTGGGCAGGAATGCGGCTCTCCAGGACCAGGGTTGGCCACCCCTGCACCAGACCATGAACTTTGTAGAATTCCCCCTTCTGACTAGAAAACTGCATGCAAGTACATAAAGTGTGGTAGAGATACTGTTCACTGATAATGCGCAGATTTCCTTTGTACTCATGTCCATTGTAGAAAAGTGAAAGTGGAAAAAATGTCATATAACTTATAACGACATTAAGAAAACGCTGCAAACAAAAAAATCACAACACAACGACAAAGAAAGCGCAGCGCAACTACATAAAGAAAGCGCAGCGCAACTACATAAAGAAAGCGCAGCACAAATACATAAAGAAAGCGCAGCGCAACTACATAAAGAAAGCGCAGCGCATTGACATTAAGAAAACCCACAAGAGAAATGCTCCCGGCCACTAGGGGGTGCTGTTTAGCTGTTGACATTGTACTGAAAGCACAAGAATGATTTTGCTGTGCTTACTTAATGTAGTCTCGCTGTGCTTTCATGTCATTGCAATATGATTTTTTTGTTTGCAACGTTTTATTAATGTCGTTACATTTTCCTGTTGTGTTCTCAGCTTTTGTTTTTGCTTTATAAATGTTGTTGTGATGTGACTCCGTGGGCCAACGTAATTAAACCACTCAAAGTGGTTGAAGGCAGGAAGGTGATGACTTAGACCAGCAGTTAGACAAAATGGGGGCTATAAACTTCCATTATTTGTTAACTACACTGACTGGCATTGCAGTTTAATCGCAAAGCTAAACATCTTGGCTAAGCAACTACACTTGGGGTAATTGTATTTTCATCCAAACTCTCAATTTAAGCTCTGACTGAAACAGCAGCACAATGATTCTTGATGTCAAACACAATATACTTCATGTTTCCATTCCAACACACCTTTCTCAACTCAATAATACTTTGTGGATTCAATTCACAAATTGAATCTGGTATTTTAGAGTAAGGAAAACACTAAACTGTCAATTCAGCAGTTCTCCAAGACTGGCAATGGGAGTGAGAGTGAGAGTGAGTGAGAGTGTACTATCTGCTCACTCTTTGAGCTCCTGAGCTGATCCAGGTGGTCGTGGGCTGACCGAATGGTCTCCTGTACTACAGCAGTAACCTGCAGCTGAACACTAGGAGGGTCTCGCGTTAACAGCAGCCTGTGCAGCACATTCAGCAGCTCAACAGCAAGCAACTGCAACATAGAAACAAAAACATGGATCAAAACCTACATGAATATACAGTTGCTGTGCAATATCAGACTTTGCTTATTATGCTGCTCTTAAAGTTTTGAACCAAGAGATCATATTTACCAAGATGTTTGATGTCCTGAAATATAAGCTAACCAAGACATGTTTGATGGCTGACATTAGCGTCAATAGTTTTGCATTGGAACAGTAAGGTTAAAAAGAGAGATTTGTGGTAGACTGAATAATGAGTCGACCGATTAATTGTGCCAATTACTGCTATTTTTAAATAATTGGCATTAGGCCATTAATAAAACAAAAAAATGTCAGTGCTCACAAGGCTTATAACACAAAATGGCTAATTTACTGGAACATTTGCAGGCAGCCTAATCAATGTTGCTGTTGTAGAACAATGTTAGAGCTCCCCAGTAGTGTAAATTTCACCACTCTACTGACTGAGGAAGACATGACTGATAAATCTATCCTTTTCTTTGTTATATTTATATATTATCAGATGCAAAAAAGAAAACAAGATAATTATATAATCAGCCTTCAGCTACCTTACACTCTAATTATCATGAGCCATTAAACACATATGGGTCAGTCACTAATTTAAATACATGTAGAGTTGTTGAGTGCAGGCTGATCACTCCAGTGAAAAACTGAAACACTGAGCTTTGGGCAACGAACATGTCTTAGTTGGCCAACTGAGGCAGGTAAAAGGCAAAAGTCACTTTAACCAAAGGTTTTAATGGCCATCCTGGTCACCTGGTCCTCTGCAATGTGTTTTCGGGCTTGTGGGGACTCCAACAGTGTGCACAGAGCCTGTAGGCAGGACATCACTCGCTCAATGGGCTCCTCTGGCCGAGGGAAGCACAGGAACTCAATGCTGATGCCTGACAGACAGGAGGAGAGCATACTTTCACAATACATCACTTAATGGAGAAAATGAGAAATACAGCTCAATTAGAGTTTGAATGATAATGGTCCTTTAATGGTACCTCACTTGATTCACTGAACAGTACACTATAAAAGATAAAATAACTTTAAATAGACGGAAGGAATCTACCTAGGCTGTAAAGTGACTTACCTAACAGCAGATGCATTCTGTCTTTGACCAGTTCTTCATGACTTTTACTTGGAGTGGGTGGCCCCTG
Organism: Crenuchus spilurus; assembly: GCA_036984385.1. Taxonomy (NCBI): domain Eukaryota; kingdom Metazoa; phylum Chordata; class Actinopteri; order Characiformes; family Crenuchidae; genus Crenuchus; species Crenuchus spilurus. The sequence goes on along the minus strand of BRDA01001138.1, from coordinate 35,065 downwards.
AGGATACACTGGCCCTGCAGTCCCTGTGGTGCTGGTGGCATTTTGGGGCTCCTCAGGGCCCTCAGGGGCCCCAAGGTCTGTGCTGCTGAGCCAGATTGCCACGGAGTGCAGAATGGGAGCCCACGAGTTGCGGTAGTGTAGACGTGCAGTGTCTATCGTTTCCGGAGTGTAAAAAGCTCCACCTGCACAAAAACATAAGCTTGTTTCTTCAAAACTACTTGATTGGCCAAGACATGTTTGGTGCCCATTTTTAAAGATAATTGAATGTCACATAATGTCAGAAACTCCACTAGAGCCAAAACAAACCTTCACTGTAAAAAAAAAATTGGCAGTGGTTTTACAGTACTTATACTGTAATTACAATTACAGCACATTACTGTAATCCATTACTGTAATCAAATGTTATTACTGTATTTTCAACATTTTAAGAAGTTAACTGTACTATTTTACAGTAGTTCTGTTTTTACAAGCTTTGTTTTTTACTGTTGAGATACAGCACGACATTGTATTTCCATATTCTATATAACAGTTGTATACTGTAGATGTTTTCATATGACTAAATATCACACATTTAACTCTGACTTTAAAATCACAGAAATAGCAGCAATCCAGTATCTGTTTAAATGTGTTTTATGGGATGATCAAGTTAACTGAAACACAAAACACCATCATGGTAAGATTAACAAGACGTAAAATGCTTTAAATTTTCTTTAAAATACAGGAATTTTTTGAGTATCAATCACTTACAAAATCACAATATACTGGAAATCTATAGTTATATATGTATAGCGTGAACTAGAATGTCATGAAATAAATTATTTTGATCATAATTTAATTAAAAAGGATAAACCTTCATATAGTTTCTATTCATAATACGTAAAGTGACATACTACCATTTTTGTTTTACTGATGATAATGTCTGAACTCAAAAATGAAATATTCTAATATTTTGGTTTCTGATTTCCATCAGCTACTACTGATCAACATTAAAACACAAAAGGCTTGAAATGTTACTTATAATGAATATAAGTGACAGTTTAGGTTTTTAAAATTAAATTGTGAACATAAATAAACTTTTTCCACAATATTCTCATTTTTTGATGAGGCACTGTATATTGCAAAAGTATACAGATTTGCTCCATTTAACTAATTCCAAAATATTTTTTACTGATATGAATAATTAAGGGCACACTTACCCCTTATTAGTTGCACATTATTGAAATAGTCAGCTCAGTGCATTAAAAATACATCACTAAATTACAAGATAATATTTTTTATTACTCTAAACATGCCATATCTGAATACCCTTTAACATTAAAAGAAGACTACAAAAGCTCAGTCCAGGTTTATTTTACACCTGAAGGAAGCACTGTTAATGTAATACTGAAACGATTCTGTGAAAAACATACAACTGAAAGAGAACAGCTTGAAGAAGATCAAGCTAAGTCATACCTTCAGGGGGCAGCTGGCTGGCAAACTCCGATGGCAGGGTCAGTAGAGCGTAGTCTCTCAGTGCAGCCAGCCACAGTCGGCTCAGAGATGGCAGCTCTGGCTGCACCAGCGTGATCAGGCTGTCAGGAGGCAGGATATCTCCTTCATCACCCATGTCATCGTCATCTTCTTCACTGGTCCGCACGGGACGAGCCGGCCTAGACTCTGCCTCCTTCTTTATTTTCATAGCCACTACGTAGACCTGAGGGTGGTGTGTTAAAGGTTATGTTAAAGGTTACAAAATACAGTAGGAAACATTGTTCTTGAGATATGGAGACACCCAGCTTCTCAAACTGGTTTGAATGCATCTGAATAATTTCACATATTAAACTGAAAGCTGATACAGTGTTTCTAACTAACAAAATGCTGTTGTTGTTATACTCATATGTATTAAAATCAGTTAAAATCATTTATAGCTTAGAAAACTTCAATAGAAAGCAGGGAGTCTATGCTATGTCTACACATTTTACCTCTGCCCAGGCTTTGAGCACAGCTAGTTTCTCCATGGTGGTGGCACTCTCACTGTACAGCTGGCTGGATGAGCCTTTCCCAGCCTGCACCTTGTCCAAAGAGGACACCAACAGGTTGTGAACACGGCGCAGGTCATTGAGGTCACTGACTACACCACTGCCAATCCAAGCACTGCATACCTGCAAAGAAGATGGAGGGCAAGTTAAGAGAACTGCGTTCGACATTATTGTTTGGCAATAGGGGTGGGCAATATTTAGCACCTTATCAGATTCATGATGGTGGTGATGGTGAAATGAGAACCTTAATTATAGGTTCTAAAAAAGCATGTAGATATTTAACCTTTTGAATTGACAAACGTTTAGCAATATTTCATGAAAAGGCATAAAACAATGACACCAAATCTGAAGTAATGCACTATTTTCCCTGCTTGAGTGAGCTGTGCCCTGCCAAAATGTGCTGCTACATCATAGCTGGAAGGCTTCAAAAGAGGGATCCTACCCTCTCAGCTAATGACTCTTTCCTGAGCAAATCAAGCGAGGCTAGGATGTGTGTGTGTGTGTGTGTGTGTGTGTGTGTGTGTGTGTGTGTGTGTGTGTGTATACTGACTGTCATAAAGCACACTGGATTAGAGAAAGGCGCTATATGATTAGATATGAGAAAGACATTAGCAGGGCTCAAGAATGCATTCATAATGCTCATTCTAATTAAGTTTTATTTCACAACAATCATGAAATGTAGCACTTTTCTTATCAAAATGAATGAAACCTGTAATGTGAGATGTTAAGTATGTGAAATAATTAAATTTGCTGTGAATTTGGTAGGGCCACAGCAAAATGACATTATCATTACTGTGATAAATTAAATGATCAAATTTATCACTATTACATTATACTTAACATTACACACCTGCAAACGTCAAAAAATAGCTCACTGTATGTCATCTCATCAAATCTTTATCTTGTAACTAACCTGGAGTGAAGGATGGATGTTTGGGTATCAATAGACCCGTTTTGAATCTTTTAATCTCCACTCATATGGAACATCTTTATGTAGGTTATCAATATAGGTGCATAGTGTATGCCTAGAACTCAAACATTTTGGGCGGCAGTCCAAAATGATGGTGGCATCAATGGACCTCACACACTCACATGTATGAAAGGTGGTTGGTATAGAATAGTCAATAGTCTCCTACTTGGCAGACTGAGGTAAGTAATTATAAACCCAGACACAAGCTGTCAGATATGTTGAGCAAAATCAGGCAAGCCAAGGACTTTCATTAGGACTCCATCCATCAGACATGTCCTCATCACCAATAAATCTACCTCTGCAAGGGCAAGCAGAGGCAAGCCAGTCAGTATTGGAGAAATGTCTCCATTCCACATACAGACATGTTCTCACTTAGCCAAAAACCCACAGGTATTCTCTGGCCACTGGCAATTTTATCATAACATTCAGAAAAGAGTGAAGACTGATGGCAGTTATAAAGGAAACGCAGAGTGCTCCAATGATGGGAAATTCTTTACTCATGTAATATTTACCATCCCACTGAGTTTGCACATCAATCAAAGCCATTAAATCGGCCTTGGCACTGTTTATCTCCATTAGAAAAAGTTATTTGCCAAAAGAATTCAGTTAGTTTTCACATTCAGCATACACTGAACGAGAGAGAGAACATTATGTAAAGGAAAACAGTGGACCTGTTTGGATGTGAGAGGAATGGAATGTGGCAATAGGAGGTGCTGACTTAGGCTTTACCTGACAGGCTTTTGCTGTGATGTCAGACGGGGTATCGGGGGAGAAAGCTGGCCGCAATGCAGCTCCAACCTGAACAGTAGAAAAGCAGTAAAGAAAAACTACTGATACACACGGTTCTTCAAAATGTACTTTGCCACAAACAATTTTAGCTGAAGGCACAAAAAATTTATCATACCACGCCATTAAACAATTAACACCTCTTAATTTTCTGTCTCAATCTGCATGTTGGTTTTATAGAACAAATACAGGAAATAGATGCAAACTTTTGATGATCTTTGTAAAAGAGAAATCAAAACGCAAAGTGATTTATGATAAAATAACACAAATTATCAAGAAATGTCAGAAATGTCTCTACAATGCCTGTATTTTAAATATAATCCATCCTGTCATATGAAGTGTGCATGAATATTAACAGGTGACTCACATTGGCTTGGTACTGTTCTAGGATCACATGACCAGGAAACTCAGGCTCTGGCACCGAAGCAAACTTCTTAATGATGTCCTCCAGGGCCTGCAGTCCAGCCATCCGCAGCTGATTACTGTGATCTGTGGCAGCCATGAAAGCCATGCGGATCAGGTCCGAGAGATGCAACACCAGCAGATCACCTGAAATACAATTTATTGAACCCATTAAGAAAAATGGAGTGTCACTGCTGGACTGAGTATACACCAACAGCATCCTCTGGGCAGCATCCTGTGAACACCGATGTAGGACTGTACCAACACAAACTGTGAAGCAACAGATGAGCTACTGTCTCTGATTTTACATCTAAAAGTTTCCCCAACAATGCAGGTGTAACAAAAGATGAAGAGCAATAGTCTGGAACTGCAACAACAACGAGCATCTCTCGCTGACAGGTGTATTTTTGAAAGCATCATTTTAGTGTGATGTCATGAAGAAATCACCTAGATGTACCTTTGGGATTTTTGGCTTTAGCCGTACGTGCTGCTGCCAGATCAAAATGGGTCTTGTCTGCATTTTCACACAGATGAATGATACGGCAAAGGCAGTCGGCTGCGAACACACGTGTCACCCAGCGGGGGGCAACAGAGGGCTTAGACTTATCATCCTCGCCTAGGCCTGTGAACATGATGTCATCGTCCATCTCATCTTTCTTCTCAGAATCTTCTTCCTTCTCCACTTCGAATGCCACGGCCCCTCCGACCTCTGCAAGGTAAGCTAGTGTTAAGATCCCGTATCCAAAAAACTCAAGCTGATTATCAAAACAAGGCTAAGCCTGTTAGATTAAGTAAGGATTAATCTGAAAGACAGAAAAGAGATTTTACAATTCCAGCAAAGTCAGAGGACAAAGGCTTAATCCTGACCCTGGACACTAAACCTCAAATATTAAACGCTACACTTACATTTGATCTCTCTAATGGACTGTAATATTATATAAACTGTGTGTCCAAATGTTTGTGGACACTAATGTATGCTGACACAGATGAACACACACAGCTTGTCTAGTCCATGTAGAGAAGTACCAGCATGCACCATGTCTCATGCAAACCTCGGAAATATTATTTGCATAGCAACTCCCCCCACCCCCCAACTGAGACAAAGTTATGACTCCTGCACTTTTACTCCTTGGATAAACTTCTTGATGTCGAAAGGAACAATGAATGAGCAAGTGTCCCATTACTTTTTTTATATTGTATAAAAGCATCCCAGATGACATGAAACTAACAACAATCACTATATTAAGTCATGATGTCCACTGGATACCTGTGCTGGCAGCCAGTACATCTTTACAGAGTTTTAGCCAATGAGAGAGTTTCTCCACAGCCAGAGAGGAGAGCATGTGTCCCAAAGTGTCGTGGATGTCTGAGCACAGTTTTCTGTCCGTCTCTCTGTCCAGCATGCCGAATAAGACGCCCTCCAAACCCGTCTCAGTGATGTTCAGATCTACAACAAGCAGAAACTACAGTCTTATGCACACAGAAGTGGCCTTTGGAAGCAACATACATACATATATACAGTCTAAAATATAACAGTGCAGCAGAGGTGTACTTCCAGGCCACAGAGATAATGTTTTCTTTGTTCTAACACACTGAATTCAACTCACAAAGGCTTTGCTAATTAGCTGATGAGTTGAATCAAGTGTGTTTAATGAGGCAGAGAGCTAATCTCTGCAGCGGCGGAAGGACTGCGCCACAGTACGAGTACAGCACTGTGAAGCAAATGTACATTCCGGAAAAACTAATTTGTTTAAATGAGATGTCGCAGGGTTGCTGCACAAGAAATCATACTAGAATTCTTTAACCTGGATGGCAGACAATAAACAGTTTATTACAAAAGCAATCAATCAAAATTTATTTATATAGCGCTTTTTACAATGGGTGTTGTCACAAAGCAGCTTTACATATTTAATATCAAACAAACTGAATCTAAGCCCGATGTGAGCAAGCCGAAGGCAACAGTGGCAAGGAAAAACTCCCTTTAAACTCCCTTTAACTCCCTAAAAAGCTCCAGTATTACTCAACAGTTTGGCCACTAAACTGAACATATACTAGGGCTCCAAAAATTAGTACATTTTGAAAAACCTTCATGTGTGTTCAGAATTACATTCAAAAATTACATTTATATTCATTACACAACGTGACATATTCCAAGCCTTTCATGCGTTAATGTTAATACTGTTTGAACAGTAATTAACTCAAACTCAAAAAGAAATACTCTAACATGCTGTTAGCTGAAAAACTACCATTATGTAAATGTGAAGTGAGTTTAGGTCATGTTATATAATAGGTGAAGGTTATAAACATGAAGTAATGTATATGATGTGATACGTACTGATAGTGGTGCTTTCCTTGCTGTCTCCAGCCTTCTTTGCAAGGCTCATAGCATACTCGCAGACCTCCGCCGCTTCTCGCTGAGCCAGCTGCCGCAAACATGCCACCGCAGCCCGCCGTAACAGCAGATGAGAGCTGCACAGGTGCACCTGAGTAACACATGCGGACAGTACTTACAATGAGAAATGTAAAGGAGTCCTATAATATATTTTTTCATGTTTCCCTAACAGGTATGTAACTTTGAGGGGAAAATGCCCAGATGAGGTTTTACAAGCCAATAATTCTGCCTTTTCTAAAACAAACTGTGCTCTGTGGTGGTCCTGACCACTGAAAAACAGGCTGAAAGGAGGCCAATAAAAGTATACAGAGAACTACAAAGTGCACCTATATGATCAGTGGAGCTGATAACATGGACAATGAGTGTAGATACAAAGAGGTGGTGTTAATGTTATGCCTGATTGTGTTTTGTTCACAAGTGGTTATTATACACCAAACAGAGAAAGTTACACAACAATCATTTACATATTATAAAACATAGCTGGATAAACAGAAACAGACACACCATCGTCCACACACAGTCCATGTTTTCTGTACACACAACTAATCAACCAAGATCAAACCAGAGCAATTATGAATCAGCACAAACATACTCCAATCAACTTGCAATCATCTCTCACAGGTGGGCATTATTGAGAATGAGAAGCAGGCTTACACAAAGGCAGGGCACCAGGCTGGATAAGTTGACATGGCGAGGGGCAAACATGTGAAGCTGCTGCAGGCAGGAGATTGCTGCTGCCTGCACCAGAGAGTCCGAGTGGTCCTGCATGATGGCACAGCCCACCAGACACGAGGAGCGGATGGTTGAAATTGTGGCACTGTTACCTAGAGACCAATAAACACATAATATTTGACTGTTGTAGTACATTAAAGATGTAAGTGCTAAGGATTTGGAACTCATTCAACCAGCTTTGACTCTTCAGTTGATGATTTTAGAGGGCAAAAATACTATTAATTCAGCCATATGTTTTGAGATTCTCTCACTGCCAATCTAGTACAATTGACACCATTACTGGTTATACTGGGAGAGTTAATAAAGAGTGAATTGTCAGTCATTTACTTTAATTTTCTTTTCATTCATTACCCAAGGCTGATACAAATACAGTGAGGAAAATAATATTTGAACACCCTGCGAATTTGCAAGTTCTCCCACTTAGAAATCATGGAGGGGTCTGAAATTTTCATCTTAGGTGCATGTCCACTGTGAGAGACATAATCTAACAGAAAAAATCCAGAAATCACAATGTATGATTTTTTAATCATTTATTTGTGTGTTACTGCTGCAAATAAATATTTGAACACCTGCCAATCAGCAAACATTCTGGCCCTCAA